>APFE031545624.1:0-81481 GCA_000404065.3 Pinus taeda | reverse complement strand
CTTTCAATCCACATGCGAGAGCGGCTCAGAACTACAACATTGTTGAGGATTTAGCTATTTCACCCTCAGCAATGTCGGCTTTGGAAGTGCTGCAATCATGTCCAGCACAACACAAATTACTTTTGTCGGCTATAGGAGTTGTTGACGCTCAGGACCCGAACCTTATAATCTTCGATCTAGAAAATAGTGCACCACGTTTACCTCATCAAATGGCTATCCAGATTCCAGTGATAGTCAAAAACAGACCTGTTCATAGGACTGTGATTGATGAGGGAGCTACGACGTGTATTATGTCGATACAATGTTGGAGATCGCTTGGTTCTCCTTCGTTAAACCAATCCCCGACAATTCTAAAGGCCTTTGATGGCCGTGGGTTTCATCCTTTTGGCATTTTACATGATCTACCTATAGGGGTTGAAGGTAAAACCGTTAATCTAGATGTGGAGGTGGTTGATGCCCCTCTGGATTACAACCTTCTCTTGGGTCGTAGTTGGTCTTACGCTATGACAGCTGTTGTTTCGTCGGTCTTTCGGCTAATAAAGTTCCCTCATAATGGAAAGATCGTAACCATAGACCAGTTGTCATACTTTTCATTCGACCCAGCCTCTGCTGAAAGAATTCAGCATGTTGGTAAAGCGACGATCCCTTATAAGGATGTTGGTGTAGGACTAGTTAAAGATTTCGGTTTACTGGGCACTTTTCCTTTTCCTCCTATCAACGCATCGTCTTCTACTGCAACCATTCATATGATTTCATCAGGAGCCATTGTTAATGATGATCCTTGGATCATACCTTCTGAATCTGAGATAGACTCATTTGGTACTCTTATGCCTTTGAGTCCGTGTGAAATTGCCTATCAGATCGTGTAGTCGTTTTCCGACCCAAAATCAACCCAAATCGACTTAATGAATGTGGTCCATAAGGAATCACTTTCTACATCAAACTTGGATTTATTATCGTTTTCCGAACTTGTTCAAACGGATGAGCAAATTCGTGAAATCCTATGCGTCGATGAGTTACCATGGGAAGATCTTCATCACAAATCTTCGTTTTTACCCGAGAGCGATCGTTTTGAAGATGATTTTTCATCAATCTTTACAATTGAATATGTTAAGGACGCTCATAATCCAATGAAACATCCTGATTCCGAGTTAAAATTGGGAAATATTTCTCGAACTATTCCCCTTGACATTTCAGTTAAGCCTGGAATTGTTGAAAACGTTCATATAGGTGCCTCTTGTACGGAAGATGAAATTCAAACATATAAGGCCTTATTTCAAGAATTCCGCAATGTGTTTGCCTGGTCATATGAGGAAATGCCAGGAATTGACCCAGCAATTGTAGTTCATGAAATCAAAACTTACCCGGACGCTAAACCTGTTCGGCAACGTTTGTGTCAGATTCAC
This sequence comes from Pinus taeda, assembly GCA_000404065.3. Taxonomy (NCBI): domain Eukaryota; kingdom Viridiplantae; phylum Streptophyta; class Pinopsida; order Pinales; family Pinaceae; genus Pinus; species Pinus taeda. Next base: position 80,075 of record APFE031545624.1, on the reverse strand, counting down.
CCACGAAAAGTTGCTGCAATTAAAGCAGAAGTTGAAAAATTATTGAAAGCAGGTTTCATTTATCTGATCTCGTTAACGGATTGGGTATCGAATATTGTTCCTGTGAAAAAAAAGCAAGGGACAATAAGAATATGTATCGACTATAGGGACATTAATCGAGCATGTCCAAAGGACAATTACCCTACTCCCTATATCGATCAAATCATTGATGATTGTGCTGGTAGTGAAATTTTCTCCTTTAGGGATGGCTTTTCCGGATACAATCAAATCAATATTCTGGCTGCTGATCAACCAAAAATGGCATTCATTTGTCCGTGGGGGACATTTGCTTATTGCAAATTACCTTTTGGGCTTAAGAACGCAGGCGCAACTTTTCAACGGGCCATGTCTTACGCTTTTCATGATATTAAGCACATTGTGCAACCCTATCTCAATGACTTGCCTGCTCATTCATTACATCGAGATGACCATCTCATCCATTTAAGAGCAATTTTTATGAGATGTAGGCATTATCAGATTAGGTTGAATCCCCACAAGTGTGTGTTCTGTATTGAAACGGGTCGATTACTGGGTTTTTTTGTTTCGAAAGCCAGCATTCGCGTCGATCCCTCGAAGGTCGAAGCCATTATCCGATTGCCTCCTCCTTCGAGTCTTCGCCAACTCCAAAGTTTGCAAGGGAAAGCAAACTTTTTACGTCGATTCATCCCTAACTATGTCGAGATCACAAAGGGTTTTACCCGGTTGTTGAAACAGAATACTTCATTCTTTTGGGACGAGATAGCTGAGAAATCTTTTGATGTGCTAAAACATGCGTTGACCCATGCACCGCTGTTGCATCCTCCCAACTACAACCAGGACTACTTCTTGTATCTCGCCGCTTCCTATTCCACCATCGGAATGGTGTTAGGTTAGGAAGATGAATTCGGTACGAAACATGTGATATATTACCTTAGTCGAACGTTAAATCTAACTGAGCTAAAATACTCACATGTGGAGAAATTGGCATTGGCAGCCGTTCAAGCTGTCCAACGTTTTCATCATTACATTTTACTACGCAAAACTACAGTCATTTATGATTGCAACCCTATGATCTATATTTTGACCAAGCAATTGCTGGGGGGCGAGTACTCCAAATGGATTGTCATCTTGCAGGAGTTCGACTTGGAATTTGAAAAGTCTAAGTCAAAGAAATCTTTAGTTTTTGCAGAATTAATGTGTGACTTCCCGCGTGTTGACACGGAAACTGTGGCGGAGGAGCCCATTGCGGACGAATCCTTGTTTCTAATCAGCACTTTAGATCCGTGGTACGGGGATATCATCATTTATCTCCAAAACCAAACCTTTCGGACAGATATTTCACGATCAGACTGTCGAAAAATACGATTCCAGTCCCAACAATTCAAAATTATTGGAGATACTCTTTATCGTCGTGGGGCGAACTCTATTTTTTGACATTGTTTGACTCATGAGGAAGCTGAAAAGGTCCTAAATGACTGTCACTCTGGAGCGTGTGGCGGTCATATGTATGGGTATGCCACTGCTCAAAACATATTGCGCGCTGGTTATTTCTGGCCGTTTATGTTTAAAGATTGTATTATTGCGGTCCGAAAATGCCACAATTGCCAAATTTTTGATCGAAGGATGCGCACTCCACCTGCTCCTCTTCACCCTATAATTGCAGTTTGTCCTTTTGCCAAATGGGGTATCGATTTTATTACATGTAACCCTCACTCGGTCGGGGGGCATGCGTATATTATCCTTGCGGTAGATTATTTTACTAAGTGGGCTGAGGCGATGCCTACATTTGAGGCAGATGGAAAAACAACTGCGAGTTTCGTATTCAATCATATCATTGCTAGGTTTGGTGTTCCACAAGCGATTATCACTGACCATGGGCGTCATTTTCGAAACGTTATGATGACAGAACTCATAGGCCAACTTGGTTTGCGTCACGAGAGTTCAACTCCTTATTATCCACAAGCTAATGGCCTGGTTGAAGCCATCAACAAAGTTCTAGTCATCATGATCCGATGAATCATTGGGATTCATCGATCAAATTGGCATAACATGCTATTTTCAGCGCTGTGGGCGTATCGAACCTTAGTTAAAACATCAACAGGGTTCACTCCTTTCCAACTAGTTTATGGTTTGGAGGCTGTGTTACCTATTGAGTGTGAAATCCCGTCATTGCGAATGGCCATCGAGTTACTTCCAGCTACTTCTGAAGAGGAAAGACATTTGTTATACTTGGCTCAGCTAGATGAGAATCACCGAGATGCTGCATTAGCGATCGAATCTCATGCCAAACGTATTAAAGCTCAGTATGATCGAAATGTGACCCCTCGAAATTTTTCGGAAGGAGATCTAGTCCTTTTGTACCGACAAGCAAATGATAAATTTAGGCGCTTGGAAAATTCTGCCTATGTGGCATGTCCCTTTGTTGTCAAGCAAAAGCTAGCGAAAGGGCCTATGAATTTGTTGGACTTGACGAGGTCTCTTTAGGTAAACCCATAAATGGTCTTTACCTGAAGAGGTATTATGCTTAAAACGAGTGTGGAGATTTTTTAGTTAGGTTAGTTTTTTCTTCTAGCTGGTGTGTTTTAAATTAAAGTGTGCTTAGTTTAGAGAATGAGTTTTCCGTCGTTATTCCTGCTTATCTTGGTTTTACGTTTGATGTCGCAGATGTTGAGGCCTCTCCAAACATATATTGGTTTCGCTGATGGCGCTTGTCGTAGTACACAGAATATTTCTTCTGCAGCTTGGGTTATCTATTCGCCCTCTGACGAGTTGGTATCTATGCATGGGGTAAGCCTCAGTCAAACAACAAGCAACATTGCAGAGTATAGTGCAGTGATTGAGTTATTATCTGAATCTATTTCATTTGGGATTCAGAGTTTGATAGTGAGGTTAGATTCTAAACTCGTTGTATTACAACTTAATAGAGTATAAGCCAATAGAAATCCAGTTTTATTAAGATTATTTTTGAGAGTGCGTCTCTTGGAACGTGAATTTGACTATATTGAATATCAGCATATTCCAAGATCTTTAAATACATTAGCAGATGCAATTGCTTCTCAAATGTTAAGTAGACATGTGCAATAATCATACAAGTAAATTTAAAAGCATTCCATAACATGTTTAACAAGACAAGCGGGTAATAACGATATCATATATATAGGAGTGTGTCAAAACAATACATCGTCCTCGATCATAGGTTGAAAAACACCTTATGATCGGCAAAAATGATAGGTACAAAAAGCAAAATGTCATGTGTGACTACAATAGGCGATCATCCCATCACTGGTGATGATCTCGATATGAAACCACTGCACGGGCCACCTTACAAAGGAACCTCCTAAAAGGTCCGGGGACTCCAATCACATAGCGCTGAAGTCGACGAGGGATGTCGTCTATGCTGGTCTCGGGAATGTCCCCTGTTAGGCGCTCTAGATGGCTCTCCAACTCGGCCAAAGTCTCTGCTGATTCGTCCTATTGGGCTGGAGCCGGTGCAACTGGTTGTTTTCTCTCATAAGGCCGAAGAGCAGCTGGTCATTGTGGGCCCACATTTGCATTTTGAAATTTTTACTATCAGTTTTGGGACGATATAAAAATAAAAATAAAAAAATTAAAATTAGGAAAATGTTGAAAAATGATTTTACCTAAGTCGTCCCACTGCTCTCCTGGAGGAAGAGCCATGTTTGGGTCTCCACGAAAATCAATCCCAGCATAAGGGAAGTCCTAAATAGAAAAAACCTGGTTCTCCAACCATTAGAAATACTCAGGTTTGAACCGAACGACCTCGGTCCCCTCATCAGGATGACGGGCCATAACTGTGACCCATCGCATCATTTTGGGCTCTCGAGGAAGCCCAGCTCCAACAGTAAGGTGCTGCGGGATCAGCATAGGAAGCCTCTCCAGGCCAAAACTCACGACTAAAGCCCCATAACCAAAAGTCTTAAGTCGTCCATTCTTGGCCCTGGTCAGTTGGCCCTTCACATTGGCCAACACAGCATCGCACCCGTTGAAGATGGCGCCTCGGAAGCAATCAACTGCCATACGCATCTGGGATCCGGTGGCAATATGTAATGCTACAGCTCCGCAAAGTCTAGCAACAGTGAACACAATCACCATGAGCTCAGGACGGGATATGGTATTTATATCTATCCCTTTGTCTCTAGCCTGGCTGTTGCAGTACTCTAGCCGGAGGCTATCGACAGATTGGCCACCTGCCCTAGTCCTGAACAGAGTCAAGTCAGCGCCTCTCTTAGGAAAACCAGTCAAGAAATATATATCCATCGGCTCGATTTCGAGCTGGTGGCCGCCAATAAAGAAGCACTGGTCCTGAATGCTCCATCTGTCAACCATCCACTGTAAGAAATCCACTTGAGCCCTCATGCCAGGAATGGCCCAGTATTTTTACAAGCCGCACGCCCTCAAAGCATCAAGTGAAGGCTAATGATTCCATGCGGCAGCATCCACGTCCTCGTGCTCTCGTTCGTGCCAATCTAGCATGATATACTACCTGCATCAAGCATAAAGATGAATTAGAATGCTAGAAAATGTTTTCATTGGTCTGTTTTTGAGAAATTTTGGGTTAAAAACCCTCGCGGCGGGGACCGCACCCTAAGTGTTATACATAGTGCGTGGGACCGCACTTTGTCTACACGTAAGGTGCGGACCCCAAGCTTTTTCCCAATGGAGAAAAAGTCGGGGTCCACAGGTCCGCAATGGTAAGCCTGCGGACCCCGAGCGCGGGTTTTATGCCTAAAAACCCTCCCAAAGAATGAAATGAAAGACTAAAATGAAAATTGAAACGGTTAAAAATGAAGAGTAGGATGATGTGGATTACCTGGAGAAGACGGCATTCGATTCCGATGGTTGGATTTTCCGCAATCTTCACGGGAAGTTTTCTTAGCAAAAGCACTATTTTCTCACCCAAATCACAAACGGTAAAAATGAATGGTAAAAGGCCCTTTTTATAAGCTTTTTGTGTAAATAAATTGCAAATTTGTTTATGTTTCACTTTGAAAAGGTATTCTTGTGACATTTTTATCCATTTCAAACAGGTATGAGTAATGTTTGTGTTTTTGTGCAAGATAACGGATTATTCAGGCCAAATCTATCATTTTCAGCTAGAGCCACCTTTAAGCTCTTTTCTGACTCCTAAAACATGAAAAGATTGCCGAGTTTTTCTTTTAAACTCGTTAAACCGGAATTAAAATACGGTCCATTTACAGCTCTTTTCCGACCGTAAAAACATAAAAAGATTGCTGGATTTTTGTCGTTTCAAATTCGATATTGGTTATAAAACGACATGTCCTTGATCGCTTTTTTACTTTTTCGGATCAAAGACACTAATGACGAAAAGTACTCCTTGGTTGTAAAAGATCAAGCGGTTCTCTCAAGTATTATTTTATACTTTTTCGGGTTTGGGAGACACAAATTTACGAAAAATTCAACCCTGGAGTCTTCTTAAGTTTTTTCATACTCTCTAAAAATGAAAAACGCCGAGTTTCTCCTATACTGGACTCATTAAAATCTCAAGAGTAAAGGACCTGTTCAATTACAAATAGGAACGGACCACTCCTTCTTAGGGTTCGAATATAAACTAAGTTGGACTCACCCGAAGGGTGAGCTTACAATCAAGCATATGTTATCCTCCTCAAGCTTGTAAAAAATAAAGAGGTACTTGCCAGAAATGGTGGGGGAAAAAGAGAGAAAAGTGAATCTGTTTGTCACACTTTGTAACCACTCTTGAACACGACACTTTCATTTACCTGGGTTGGGAAATCCTTTCCCTAACAGTTGATCAAACCACATTGAAAGTCTTTAGTCGGTTTTTGAGTAGTAACTTTGGGTCAATTGTCACCAAACCATCTGTCATGTCGTTATGTGTTCAAGAGGTCAGTGCAAATAAGCCATTCATCTGAAAAATGTCTGTCATCCATCTCGACCATCCCTGAGTCAGTCCTTGCAACTAAATTTCTTCAACTTGATCTATGATTTCGTGTTGTGGACTTGCCTACGACGGATCGCTTTCTATCGACTTCAACTCATTATCTAGAAAGATGATCTAGAAATTGTCAGTACCTTGAGATTTGCATGCGTCAATGGCAGGTTTCTCGCCTTTGACGACAATTTACATCATCGACTTTCAGTCAAAGGATTCCGTGACATGCTCGACATCAACACATCTTATCACATCTCATGGATTGTACTGAGTACTTTGAGAGCCATTGTCATTATTGGTGGTTTCTCTCACGCTTGTTAATAGTTTACATCATTGACTGGTAATCAAGAGGTTTCTACCATGTTCGACTTCGACACATTCATTCGCATGGATAGAATCATACTGTTTCGGGAAGTAGAAATGACAACCCTGGATCTAGTTTCCACCATCTAAGCTGCGAGGAATTTTGTATTCATTATACTATGGACTATTCATAAACAGATGGTTGTGTCCATACTGTGTCCACCTATCTCTATACTTATGATGTGTTACAAGATCATTCCTATATCAGGGCAGTAGTTAGTTTTCTAGTCAGTTTTCAGTCTCCTAGTCAGTTTTTGTCTGAGTATGGGAATGCCTACCTCAGCGATGATATGATCTCATATATATATTTTTCATTAAATGTTTTTACAGGTTCCAACCGGGCTTTCCACGAGATGATCCTCGAAATGATAAAGTACTTCACTCTTCCTAAATGATAAATGAAATCCTCATCTACTACAGACTTCGCACTTTAAGGGGCAATTTGTTACACAAAAATATCGTCACCTTGATTATTTGCAGTCAGTATGGGTCTATCATCACTTATACTGACCTCCTAAGCACTTTCTCTCACTTTTTCTTGCGGGCCTGTACCCTTTGTTCAGATTACCTACGTACTTATATGCTCTGTATGTAAAGGGGAGGGTGCATACCCCTGTGAAAGTCAAAAGGCGCAATTTTTATCTTAAAAACCTCACTTTGGGTTAATTCTAGATGATTCTAGAAGGAATTTTGACGTGGATTGTTCGCTCCAAAGTGGTTCATGCATCCCAAAAGATAAGGAGCTAATCCCTTGTTAGGAGGAGCTATAGGATTCTATCCCTTTGAAGGAGGACCTAGTAACTTCCCTCCATTGCACTATAAATTGAGGCATTGGGTTAGTGGCTAGGGAGGTTAGAAGTTGAACATTTTTTATGGTAAATGTTGGTGAACTCAAGACTTCCTAGTTGAGCTTAAGAGGAGAGATCACATACCTTTTTGGCTTCATTGGGGAGTGAGTGAAGCTTGTCAAAGTAGAGGAGACTTCTTGTTGGACCCTGGGAGGAGCTTGTACAGTGTCAAGGCAAAGGTTGTAAAGTTCTTCTTCTTTTGAATTAATACAATCAGGCTCATTTTTCTCAACAAGTATCTCATGTTATTTGTTTCATGGACTCCTTGACTTTCATGTTAAATATGTTTTATAATACTGGTTTTTCAGGTGCTATTTAATTTTTTTCCTTGTTTGTGTTTGCAGGTTTGTGACAAAGGAACTCATTTGGATCAAGGGAGTGAAGGCATCCCCAAACTTGCGTTCGACATAAGGTAGGCCTTAAACACACTTGTTTGCCATTATTTATAAAAGCACATTTAGAGAAAGATAGTGTCTGGTTGGTTTGCTTGTCATTAGGTCTTCTTAAGATTCTAGGAAGTTCTATCTTGTCCGCAAGATCGACTCGTTCCGCGTGACACCTTCCTTCATTGTCACCTTAGGAAATAATCTTAAGTTTATGGACACTAAGGTTACCAACAACAACAAATACAACTAGGGAAATAATCTACGATCTGATCTACGCGCAAGGGCAGAGTAACAAAGCTAAATCCCCTTGAAGGCTCCTCGACATGTTCAATCCAAGTTTTAACAAAAAGTGACCCTAGGCTCCTCGACAATGGTTAATATGAGGTTTACCGTTTATAATAAGCGCAAATCTTCTATCTTTTCCAATGAAATAGAATTGATTGTATCAAAGGTTTGGACATGTTCTCGTGATTGACTCATTTAAGAGAAGCTTCCTAGAATACATCAATTACAATTGGATTTATTTCCTACCGCAAGATGTATGTACTTATTTGTTTTAACTATCTTGGAGAGTTAATTACTCCCTACTCCAAGATACTAGCCTAAGCTATATTGGTGATAAGAGCCCTAGAAATAGAAAAGATTACTAGATCAATTTTAATTAAGTGTTGCTTTTATGGGTTGTTCTTTAATTCAATAGGTATGGAAATGAAACTTTGATGGTGTGAAGACTAGACTCCAAAAACACTAAAAACATGCACCTAAAATGATAAGCAATTCGTTTTTATTTCAATAAAATTCTAGCTAAAAGAAAGAGTTTGAGAATGCAATTCTTTAAAAAACAATTCTTTCTTTCAACATGGAAATGAAAAGAAAATATTTTTGTGCTTTTCAATAAGAAATCAAAACGAGGCTACTAATTAATGCTCACAATAATTCCCTTTCCTTTTTCAAAACTCGAAACTAGAAAAAACATTTTGCTTCAAAAGAGATCTACAAGTTCTAGAAAAACACTCAAAACTACAAAAACTAATTTTGAGATCTAAAAACTTTTAAAAACTTAAATTGAATTAAAAGCTTCAATTCTTTTTTAGGACATTTTACTTAGTTGTTCAGTAAACTAAATATTGATTTGTTCAGAATAACAAATCAACCAAAAACATCTAGATATGTTTTCTTTTGTAAAAATGAAATTCAAAACTTATAACAAAGCTTGTTCAAAGATTTGCAAGGAGAAAACTAAATCTATTTCTCACAAATGACAGATTTCACAACCAAGTTAGACTTATGAAGAAGACAAAAAGACACCAGGGTGATCTAAGGTTTCTCAAGATTTTGATCTTTGAGTCACTACAGAGACCAAGTGAAAACCACTCTAGGCATGCAAAACTTCTAGAAAATCATCTAAAACAAAAATACCATTGGAACTCACTCACAAGAGATTTTTGATAGGAAAAATACAAATCTGGGTAGACACTAAAAATATTAAATGAAACCTAAATTAACAGGAAGAAAATATTTTAGGTTTTTCAAAAAAATTTACAGGGTTTGCAGGCTTCCAGAAGAAACAGGTGCAGTCCTGCTCTATTTACTAAAGGAAAAATGTGGAGATGCTCACACTGTCTGTAAAGAGAAAGTGTGGTCCCCTAAAAACTTTGAAAAAAACAAAAAACAGTCCAGATTCTAAAAACTACCCAAGCCAGCATACATCAATCAAAAACCAGAAACGAAAACAAGTTTCTCAAGTCAAAACAAAGGAAAACCAAAAATTAAAAACCTTCCCCAGCGGATAGTCTAGCAACAAACAGACAAACAAATCTATCTTTCTCTATACATATACAATTTATAAATAAATACTATCAAGGTGTTAAGACCCTACCTTAGATCCAACACTTGTTCGTAGTAGCCATCCTTCAATTGTTCAAAAGAGTTACCTTTGAGGACCTGCAATCACAAACGCACAAACATTAAATAGCACCTGCATAGAAAATATCATAAATCATGTCTATTATGGTGATCAAGGAATCCATAAAATAAACCATGAACCAATAGCATATTGAGAAACACAAACTTATTTGTATTAACTTTGAAGTAGAAGAACCTTACAACCTTTTCAGCCTTGATCTTGAAAAAGCTCTTCCTAGGGTCCAAAACAGGAATTTCCTTTACTTTGACAAGCCTTGCACTCTTCCAAATGAGATCATAGAGGTATGTAATCTCTCCTCATAAAAACTCAACTAGGAAGACTGAGTTCCAATAGCATTTCACCTCAAAAATATTTAGCTTCTAACCTCCTCAGTAACCAACTTAATGCTTCTTTTTATAGCACAAGGAAGGAGGTTACAGGTCCACCTATGAAGGGATAGAATCCTCCTTCAAAGGGATAAGCTCCTCACATCAAGGGGTTAGCTCCTTAAGGTATGGGATACATGAACCTTAAGAGAGCGAACTTGGCACCTTAAGATTCCTTCCAGAAGCTTCTAGAAATGACTAAAAGTGAGTTTTTAGAATATACTTGCACCTCTTTAACTTTTACAGGGGTTTGCACCCATAACACAGAGACAGAGCAGTCATGTGTGCAAGAGACATGACCATTAGGTGCGGGACCATAGGTAATGTAAAGAGAAAGTGCGGAACCAGAGTTTTAGAGACTTTTCAGGGCTTTCTCTTATTTTCAAGGCTTGATATGAGGAACTGAGGCTTAAAACTTGCAAAGGAGAAAAGTATGAGTGGTAATGGACTCACACAGATTGTAGAATGTCAAGGTGACAATTTTTAGCGCAACAGATTGTTTTACAACAAAGGCTTTAAAGGCCAAGAACATGTTAAATACTTCACTCTTGAGTTTTAAGAAGTATACCCAAGTGCATCTGGAGAAATCATCAATGAAAGTTAAGAAATACTTGTAGCCAAAGAATGAAACAAGTAGAAGAGGACCACATAAATCACTATGCACAAGTTGTAAAGGGGCTGAGGAATGCCAAGAGGCACATTTTTCAAAACTATCTCGATGATGTTTTTTGACTACACATCTGGAACAAACACCATCTCTGCAAGATACCATAGGAAGACTTGTCACCATATTTTCTTTACATAGATTTTGAAGGGAGCGATAGTTTAAGTGACCACATCGCTCATGCCAAATTTTTCTCACTTCATCATTATGAGCAACAAATATCGAGGGAAGAGTTGATGAGCCAAATTTGTTAAACTTATACAACCTTGTAGAATCATCAACAATGCCAGTGGCTAAAATCTGTTTAGGATCTCTTAGGTCCTTAATTACAACATTGCGAGGTGAAAATTAAATGGTTTTACCTTCACCTAAATGAGTTATCTAATATACAGATAGAAGGTTACACGATAAGGTTGGAACACATAATACATCATTAAATTGACCATTGTCTAGATGAATAGTTATAGTCCCTACAACACTAAGAGATCTATCATCACCAACATATATATTTTTGGTGTTACAATAATTTAAAGAAGAAAACATGGATTTGTCTTTTTCCATGTGATAAGAAGCTCCAGAATCAATGAGAGACTCATGAGAATGAGAATAAGAAGATACATTTAGTGCATAACTAGACCGAGATGCTTGACAACCACATGTACAAAGTGTTATTCCTGAAGATGGAGTTGAAATTGAAGTTGAAGAGTGCTCCAAATGGATGTTATGCTTCTTTATTGATTCTTCCAAGGCTTCCATCTTCTTAAAACATTTGGATTCTAAGTGGCCATCTCGATTACAAAAGTGGAAATGTCTATCAATCTTCTTCCCTTTGCTTTTATATTCCTTATCATTTTGTTGAGATGATTTTTCATTTTAAGACTGAAATTTCTTAGGACCCTTGTTTGGTTTAGGACCATTCTTTTTAGGATATGGCTTCTTAGGATTCTTTGAATTTGGTTGTTGCTAGGTAGCTAAGGCTTTCTTAGAAGAGTTTCCAAGATTAAAAAGACCAAGATGTCAAATTTTTTATTGTTCTCTTATTAAAGAATCAAAAAAGACATCAAAAGAGGGGTACTTGTAGTCTTGTCCTTGAGAAATAAAGGCTTCTCTTATAGAATGGAAGGTGGAAACAAACATAGAGTAGGCTGGTCCCAACTTAGTAAGAATGGAATATATAAGGCTACCATCTTATTTTTTAACCTTAACACCTTCCAAGAGAAGTCTAAGGGTCTTGAACTTGGACAAAAAATCTTCAATCGAAGAAAAATTATTGGGGCCCAACATAGCAACTAATTTTTTAGTTGATGGGCTCTAATTTCATTTTTAAATCCAAAAAATTTAGTGAGATGTTTCATTGCTTCATTAGGGATATCTAGTTCTTCGATATGGAATCTAAGGTCTGGAGAAATAGACATCCCTATCAACCCATGTGCTTTATCTTGCCTATTTTCCCATTTTGCTATCTTATCTTCATCTTTAGGTTTAGTTTCTTGGCTTGAGGCTATTATGTAAATACCTTTACTTCTAAGTAAATCCACAATGTAGGACCACCATTGGAAGTAGTTGGTACTGTCAAGAATAATTTGGCATGGACTTTCCATTTTAACAAAAACTGAAGCTGTAGATGCTGAAACTAAATGTTCCAATGTAAAGATCTCGAAAAATTAGGCTGCTTAAAAAAAAACAGCTCTAAAAATGGCTTCCAGATGAAGAAGTTATGGCTTTTTGAAAAATGTTATTGAATATGCTAACGAAGTGCGTGAATGTGCGGAAGTGAATGATAATGTTATATTTTTATTTTTTTTAAATCCCCCCCTTTCCAAACTTAATCTAATTAGCTGACTTTAAAAAAAATAAAAAAAATATGTGACCCACTTTTATAAATAAGTGAAATTCACTTTTACAATGGTACTTTATGAGCTACGCACTAAATTATAACTTAAATAAAAGATAAAGAAACTTTAGAATTATAAGTGACTCACTTTTTATAATGGGTGAGAACATTTTATATAAAATAACTTTAAAACATAAGTTACATGTGCTTTTTGAAAAAGTAACTCAACAAAAAGAAAGACTTGAACTCAAGGCCTCTATTTTCATAAAGTAACTTTGGACCAAGTGAGCTAGTTTAAAAGGTTAGTAATTTTTGGAAAAGAGGAAGAGGTTTTTTTTAGTCACTAAAGCTTTGGGGTGTGTGCTTACTTGAAAAACTATTATTCCCTACAAAACAAAAAACCACACAACCCAACACGGAGATACAAAAAAAACCAAACCTTATGGCTTGAAGTTAGCTTTCGCCAGAACCTAAATATTTTCTTCAATGTTTCTGATTTTCCGAGATCACACTAAGGGGCAGTCAAAAATAACATATGCATGAGAAAAATCCTTTCTTTTTGTTTCTGATTTTCCCAGATCACACAAGTTTGTAGGGAAAAGAGCATACACATAAATCAAAGGTATAGATCTAGTAATGAAAAAACAGAGAGTTAAATAAACCGAAATAAACAGAAATATGAATAACTAAAACTGCAAATAAAGACTGTATACCTCCAAATCTAAAAAATGATGTACATAGGGCTACTCAAAACCTTTTCTCATGAAATGAAAGGGGTTCCTCACTGGAAAATATGCTCCTAACATAATAGAGTAGCCCTCTCGACTCGAAAGCGGTTCAAAACAATAGATCTAGGACACGACAGTCAGATGCAGTTCTACCAGCTTCGGATTTGGATCACCAAAGGATGCATCCCTCAAATAGCTCTGATACCATGTAGTAATTTACAGGGTAAGTTCCTAAGATAGAACACCAGAGTACACCACTTACAAACAGATCACAAATCAATACACCAGTATTCTTGACGTGGTTAAAACCCTCAAAGAGGGAAACGGTCCACGGCCTGAGCTAACGCGACCACTTTAGGCAATTTATTGATAAAAGAATGAAAATTTAAATAAGCTTCTCTCATGAATGGTCACCCTACAAATGGCCCTCCATACTCTTTAAATAGATATCATGGACCAATTGGGTGTTAAGCCATGGATCAAGTGTCGGTAATACCAAGGAAATAATGAACCATCGGATCACTTTATGTTTAGAACATATTATGACCGTCGGATTGTAAGTTACAAAATAGCATAGTAAAGAAAAACACTTTACCTAAATCTACACTAGACCAAGTTATACTTAACTATTTCCTATATATTGGAATATCCTAACATTACCAATGTAGCAATCAACACCTCTCTCCAATGGAGGTATGTATGGAAAAATGCATTTAATAGGTAAATGCACCATCCAAATCACTCATGTAAATTGATTAGCTAGTTGTATAGCATGGATTCCTATGTAAATAATTGTATTCTATGTTTCAAGACTAATGGGCATACATTATTAGCACCATGTAATTTTATCCCATACTTAATAAAGTCATAAAATTTATAGCAACAATTTCATAGATACATGACATTCTTAGATATGGCTCATAAGCAATGCTAACAATTTACATAAAATTCATTATGATTGGCATGTTACCCATGATATTTAAGCAAATAATTCCTTTCCAAGATATCATCTCAATATACAAATTTCAATGTTGATATATTTCATGGTTTTATGAATAGAATGCAAGTCTAATGCATTAATGCAAGAAAAATGGCAATTCTTCAAGGTTATATATATCAAATAAAATATTCAAACAAGTTATCACATCTGTAACTTCTTAACCACTAAATGTTGCTGACACATCTCATACATGGAAAGCATAAATTTATAATTCCAAACTTATTTTTCTATGATATTTCAGTTCAAAATTTGAAATACTTATATGAATGTGTTCATAATCTATCCAAATAGCTAAGGGTGAGTGATTTTACACCCAATTGTAAGCACAAATGCACCTTGTCTCACTACAACTGACCACCCCCAACCATACCATGATACCATGAGGGTGAATTATAGGCCACTCTCACATTTTTATTAGTTTTTAACAATCCCTCATAGATAAGACCCCACAAGGAATGCTCATCATTGACCTCACTAGACTCACATGACCATTTAAGCACTCACTTGTTGGCTCTACAAACCAAAAGAGCAAGCTCTCTTAACTACCACATAGTCTTGAAGACTCCTCCATGCATTTTCATCTCATGTGCACCAAGCTAGGCTCAAGTCGTGTCCCTAAGATTCAACAATTTACAAAATATTATTCCCACATTATTAGGAGTTGAAATAGGCATTATAAGTAGAATTCATCCTTCAAGATGAATCCTACCTATCTGATGGTGAAGTTGGTTGTAACCTATTTGATATATTGGCACAAGGAAAAGGCTACCTACATGTTATTGAGAAAACTAGTGTCCATTCAGAGCTGCTAGTCCCACTAAGATGGGTAGCTATCTTAGAAACAAAAAAACTAAAGTTACTTGTTTTTTCCTTTATGAGAAATAGATGAGAGAGAAGCAGAGAGTACCAACCTCAATCTTCCACTTGGCTCCTTTTTGTTTCCTCTCCCCTTTGACAGATCTTTGCTGCTCCTTCCTCGCTTGTCCCGCTTCAAAGAACACCTGTAGAGTCAAATCAGCATAATACCATCAAAGCATAGAGATCTATAATCATAAACAATATAGGATCAGATATATATTGACCATACAAATGCATATATCAATTCAATATTCAAAGACATACAAGAATATGGAGGAAAACTCAAATAGCTTTATTGATAGAAGTAGTAGAAGAGAGGATTACAACCTATTGATTTGACCAATACCTCTTTATTTTTGTCAAGCTTGAGGAGGATAACATATGCTTGTTCTATAATTTTCCCTTCGGGAAAACCCGTCACTATGTTTTAACGAACCTAGCGACAGTGAAACTCGTTCTTGTCTACATGGACAAGTTTGTCGCTATTGTTTTAACGAGTCTAATGACAAAGAAAACTTGGTCCTTTTCAATTTCAGAGAGTCTGAAAAGAGTCAGAAAGAAAACTCTAGTAATCCTTTCTCATAATATAATCCCTTAAGTCTGAAAAAGTATAAAATAATACAAAAGGGATGACTTTTCAATAGTTTTAATGAGCAGAATAAGACAAGCACTTGATATTTTTGCACAGTAATCCCTCAGGTCCAAAAAGATTAAAATCTAGAGGAGGGATGGCACTTCCAATCACTTTAACGAGATGGAGAGGCCAATTGCTTGGCAATATTTTCATATTTTACGAGTCAAATGAAAAGAGCTTAAAGAAGACTCGTTTTTTGAGGAACGAGTGATGATTTTGGATAGCAGCTGGTTCCAGGTAAGGTTTGGAACTTTTCAATCATGGTAGTGTAAAGAAGATGGCTAATAGAATCACTCATCACAGCTGTTCCTCAAAAGGGGTAAATAATCAAATGGAGGCGTATGATTGGCTAGAAAGAGTGGAGGTGATGGTAAGAACATGACCAAGGCTCAAAAGCTAATGATAATGTGATCGCAATGGTTATTTACCAGAGGTGGGTTCATTTTTTAATGAGCTTAAACTCTGGTGGAACATATGCTCATTGCTAGGTTTATTTTTTAACGAGCTTGAACTTCATGTAAAACTACTTGTACCAGTCGTATAATAAGGATGTCTCATTAGTAGGTTCATTTTTTAGGGAGCTTGCCCCATTCGCAACTTTTCTCCACAGGATTTTGCATACAAACTAGGAATGACCAACTACTGTCCTAGGGGTTAATTAACTACTACGGTTAGGTAGGAAAACTCTTCCTTTACTTTGCCGGTGCCATTTGGCCCTTGCAAAGGTGAATGGTGGATCAAACCAATCACCTAACTTAAGTAGTTGAAGTCAGTAAAAATTACGGGGTTAGAGTTATGCTGGTCGCTTTTCACTTGTATGCAGAAGGTTTCATGCCCCCAGGTATAATGAAGTAGAGCTTCCAGGTTTCCATTTATTTGCAAACAAAACACTTCCTTGGCTCTATCAGGAATAGACATAACTTTTGACGGAGGAATCCTTTCCCAGTCTACTTCCATTTTCCTAAATGGACAGGGGAGTCAGACTAGTCATATATCCTACGTGGAAGCCTACCTTATATCCGGGTTTTTCCTGCCGAAACAGACCAGGGTGCATGCCTCTTGGGTTTAGTCACGTATGCCAAATCACTCACGCTCATCAGGTGGATTGACTAGAGATTGATGAGACATTCCTTGTGCAAAAGGACTAGTTAGGGATGGCACTTGACTATTAGCTATGTGTGAACTAGGGAATGAAAGCTGGTCTATGAGCTGGACCACTCTGCCTTCATGCGGAAAACACATCACTTGAAAGAGTGAGGAAACAATAGCTCCTGTGCTATAAATGTAGTCACGCCCAAGGAGAATATTGTAATCTAAAGGTCCTTGGACTAGCATTACATTTAGGTAGACAGTTTTCCTTCTCAAAGTTATAGGCAAACTTGGAAGGATCCCTAACGGTTGACTGGTTCCTTTGTCAAAGCCTGTCAGATTTTGCTTCTCAGGTAGAAGCGATGGTGAACCAAGTGCTCTCCAAGCAGTTGAGGAAACAATACTCACAGAAGCCCCTTCATCTATGATAGTACCGACCATGACCATTCTGTAAGCTTGTACTATGATTTGGAATGGTACATTAGAAGGTAGAAGGGGTCTGCCTAGTAGATTCCAATCGAAGGAAATGACAAGGTTTCTTAGAGGTGGGACCAAATAAATGGTTGGATACATCTATGACGAACTTCTTTCCTGCAGTAAAGGAATGGGTAGATTGCCCCCATGTTCATCAAAGTCTTTGTTTATGAAAAGAATTTGAACGGTGTCGTTCTCATTCTCTTTAGTGACTGTATCATTTGAAGTTAGACCATCTGAAGACAATATTGGGTTGATTGCCATCTCGACCTATTGACTTTGGTCTAGTGTGGACTGAGAGGGTTTATCTTCAATGGTAGATGCTTCGCCTAACCACAAAGGTGTGTCAGTCCGATTTTCAACTAGTGATGGACTCGGCAAGAGTTTCTTGTATCCCAAAGGAAGTCGTAGCGATGAAGCAGGAAGGTTATCCAAGACCCTTTTAGCTTTGTCTAGGAAGGGACAATAGTGGATGGCATGATCACCTTCACACATTCTAAAAGGAATTTTAGCTCTTCATTTTTGTCCAGTGACTTTGTTTCACTAGTTGACAGTGTACTTTCAATATGATTGTCAAAGGTTGAGGACACCGGATTGTGCAAGCGGGGAGACCAGTCCCTTAAGATCCGTGGGATGCAAGGAAAATATCGATGATAGTGGTATCCTTTACAAATGACACATGGAGACTTAGGTTTGGATAGTGTAGTGTGTGGATTTTCGCTAGACGATGATTTTTTTCCCCCTTTTGTCGTTGGCTTCTTGTTCTTCTTCTCCTTCCCTTTCTTCTTCTTCTCATTTACTTGGTTTTTAGCTTTACTAGCTTCACCAAGAAAAGAGGAAGAAGGAGAGGGAGAAACCAATGAAGTAGAAGGTTGGGAGGTAACTCTAGTATCATTTGGTTTCTAATTTGATTGCTTAGGAATCATGGTGCTTTGAATGACAGAGGTCAAGAAGAGCCATATTGGCAGGCCAATTGTCAATCTTGGGAGGGACAATGTGGCCATATGAGGTGCACCAACATCTCCCCAAGAGGAGAAAGGACTAGGATTTCCCCCAAGGGGAAATCCTTGGTTCGTGGACTCCATTTTATCAACCTAAGATCAATGAGGGAACAGTGACGTTATTCCATTTAAAATAAATTTTATGACGCTTTGACAAAACTTGCTTTTTCAATTTTTAACAGTCGAGAAAAAGCTAAAGATGACTCTAGTTGCCTTTGATTTTTAATGAGCCTGAAGTGACAAGTGCTCAAATGGACCTTTTCTTTTAAGGAGTCTAAAAAGGAATGAAAGTGACTACTCTAGAAATATAGACAGAGGGATTACCAAACCAATCACAAAACTATAGAATACGTTTTACAGTACGACAGTCAATCTTCCCGAATGTTGTGTTCAGTGCATTGTGATCGATAGGGCGGCAGACATGGCTTCCAAAGGATAAAGGATATAGCTTATTGTGGTCTCCCATCCATGGGAGCACAAGTCCGTATTGGCACTTTTCGTCTCAGAGAGGAGGAATCACCCAACCTATGATGAAAGCGATAGTTACCAAGCTTTACGATGCCGAAATACGTCTCTAACCTATACTTCTAAATGTTGTGCGTTAGGTTCCAAAGCGTTTTTATGTTCACTGAAATTTATTTTACAGTTGATCTTTCCTAATAAGTTTTCCTTTAAGGTTCACCGTGCGATGTAGATATACAACTCCTAAATATGCAATCTAAGATGATAAATAGTCATTTATTTCTTTTTCTTTTTTTTTTGCAATGAAAATCCTAGCTACTAAGGAAAGAGAAGTGAAATTATATCAACAAAGAGCAGAGAGCACACACTAAGATGCACTGTCCTAACTCAATCTCCACAAGTAGTCTAAATGCAAATGCACATGCATGTATTTGTTTTCCACTTTCTTAATGTGTGAATGAAAAAAAGAATGCTAAGTATAAATCTAAACTATATTTTCTTTCAAAGCGACAATACTAACAATTTTCTTTTCAAAAGACGAAAGGAAGAAAAGAATGACACTTTGCGATTTTGAATTTAAAACTTCTTTCGACACTTGAAATACTATTAATTCAAATCAAATACAACAGTAACAGTGTAATAGACTATCAAAAAGAGGAGGATTCTTTTCTTTGATTGAAAACGAAACTCGCGACACTTTCAAATCAAAAGACGACAGTTCGATTAAGCTATTGTTTGTAAAGGAGAACTGTAAATGACAAAAAATACATAAAAACATTCACAATTCTTTGTACAATGGAGGCTGAATAATGCCAAGGAAGGGAGTTTCAACAATGGTATATTGATCACAGACAGCAAAACTCCTTAATAACGCTGAAGAGAATGAATAAAAACCAAAATCTAGAGGCAGAAACAGTCTTATCTGATCATCACACCTATAACATAGGGCAACAGGGATGCATCTCAACTACATCACACGAGAGGTGCGATGCATCGAGACTGTCAAAGGGAGACAGTGCGATGGTCCAGAGACGAGACTGGGCTTGGTTTTTGGTCACAGTTTGCAGCTTAGTTCAAGGATTTAGGTTGAGCTAATGATAATCAGTAAATACAAAACATAGGGGCCAATCTAATGAGGTTACTTGAGCCACCACCAGGGAACTTAGGATGTTTGCAAGTCATATGTTTAATTCATAAACTAACCTGGAGATTGACTGAAACAACATTTATCTACTTTGCAGTTGCATAGCAAAAGTAGTTCGAAGGCTAGCTGGCATAACTTCAGGCTCTGTCTGTAGTTTATAAAGAAAACAAACTAGAAACAAGAAAACAATCTATTCGCTCCCCAGCGGAGTTGCCATTTTGTTATCAGGAAAGCTAGTGTCCATTCAGAGCTGCTAGTCCCACTAAGAGTAGTAGCTATCTTAGAAACAAACAAACTAAAGTTACTTGTGTTTTCATTTATGAGAAATAGATGAGACAGAAGCAAAGAGTACCAACCTCAGTCTTCCACTTGGTTCCTTGCTTGTTTCCTCTCCCCTTTAGCAAATATTTGCCGCTCCTTCCTCACTTGTCCCGCTTCAAAGAACACATGTAGAGTCAAAGCAGCATAATACCATCAAAGCATAGAGATCTATAATCATAAACAATATAGGATTAGATATATAATGACCATACAAATGCATATATCAATTCAACATTCAAAGACATACAAGAATATGGAGGAAAACTCAAATAGCTTTATTGATAGAAGTAATAGAAGAGAGGATTACAACCCATTCATCTGACCCAGCGCCAACCTCCTAGCATGAAAGCCCTTATTCATCTCATGAAAAGCTAGATCACCCAACACTATGATGTTCCACAAAGAAACCAACAACACTTCCTTACAAGATACAAAATTCCAGCCCCTAGATCTCTAGGTTGAGGGATCCATATATAGATGTTTGCAAGTGGGTGAGTGAGATTCTGGGTTTTTGATTAGTGTCATTTCTCTGATAGTTCTCAGTTCCACTTGGAGATTTCATGATCTCTTACTCATCCCTGGGCGAATTCAGAGAGGCAAGTGTCACAGGAGAAGTTTCTGGAAGATTCCATGATCATCCACCTTGCAAACTATCTCTACCATCTGTCTACTCTCACCCATTGCACCCCATACAAGGGCTTTTCAATATGCATCGCACCCCCCATGTGCATTAGGTGGGATGCATCACACATTGAACATGGAGCAGGTGAGATGGTCCAATTTTGACCAGTTCTGAGTAGGTTTTCTTGGAGAACTTCTGGGAGATGATGTAATCAGCTGACCTTGTTCCTTTAGGGTATGAAACAACACTTTTAGGGACTTAGAAGCCCTTGGTTTATGGACATATAATGTTGGGGTTGTAGTGCCCAAATATGTCTATAACACTACACCTTAGATGGCCATCTGTCTAAGACAATGAATAGAGGAATAAAGAGAGGTGAGGAACCTGCATGAAATCCCTCATAAGACCACCTAACCTAGATATTGTCCTTCCTCAATTCCCTAGTTGGCCAAAAAGGCTCATAAGTGAATTTTGTGGGCAAGGGGTGTGGAAAGGAACTTGTTGATTTTTGGACCAAAAAAATAAAAAGAGACAATAACAAGTAGTTCACTCTCTTATAGCCTCATAAAAGTGATATTAAAAATTTATACAATGAATGGATTATGAAAAAAATCATAATAAAGAGTCAATAATGGCTTCAGAAACCTACAATCATGTCATTTAATATGGATGGAAAATATGAATATCAAGTTTTATGTTCCTTGTACCTAAAAAATATCAAAATTTCCTGGGATTTCTTAGAAATTGGTCTATGAGAGGTAAATAAAGCTTGAGTATAAAATTTGGGGTCAGAAGATTCCATTCCAACCCTTTATTATGCTACTACAACTATGGAAAAATATGTACTTGTTGCAAAATAAATTTACCAAGATGTTGGATGGACTAATGAAATATTTGAGACATTAACAATATATTATTTTAAGATTTTAATTTTGTTAATCAATAAGAAAGGCTAATATTTTGTTATAAAGGCCCTCCCAAACAGGGTCACACCTTTTATCTTGTAACTATTTCACCTAGTATAAAATGAGTGAGCTGGAGTACATCACTTGGATAGAATAATCTGTGTCCTATGCAGCCCAAAGGAGGGATTAGCATTTTCTCATCACTACTTTTTTTAGGCTCTTAAAATTTCCTAGATAGAAGGACATCTACAAATCATAATAAAGAATCAATAATGGATTCAAAAACCTACAGTCATGTCATTTAATATGGATGGAAAATATGAATAACAATTTTTTTGTTCCTTGTAACTAAAAAAATATAAAAATTTCTTGGGATTTCTTAGAAAGTGGTCTATGAGAGGTAAAGAAAGTTTGAGTATAAAATTTTGGGTCAGAAGGCTCCACTCCAACCCTTTATTATGCTACTATAACTATGGAAAAATATGTACTTGGTTGCAAAATAAAATTACCAAGATGCTAGCTAGACTAATGAAAGATTTGAGACATTAAAAATGAGTGAGTTGGAGTACACCACTTGGCTAAAATAATGAGTGTCCTATGCAACCCAAAGGAGGGGTTGGCATTTTGTCATCACTATTTTTTTAGGCTCTTAAAGTTTCCTAGATAGAAGAAGGATACCTACAAATCATTATAAAGAGTCAATAATGCCTTCAGAAACCTACAGAAGGATGGAAAATATGAATAGCAAGTTTTTTGTACCTTGTACCTAAAAAAATGTCAAACTTTTGTGGGATTTATTAGAAAGTGGTCTATGAGAGGTAAAGAAAGTTTGAATATAAAATTTGGGGTCGGAAGACTCCATTCCAACCCTTTATTACATTACTACAACTATGGAAAAATATGTACCTGGTTTCAAAATAAAATTACCAAGATGTCGGGTGGACTAATGAAAGATTTGGGACGTTAAAAATATATTATTTTAAGATTTTAAATTGGTTGATAAATAAGAAAGGTTATCATTCTGTTATCAAGGTCCTCCCAAATAGGCTCACACCTTTTATCTTGTAACTATTTCACCTAGTACAAAATGAGTGAGTTGGAGTACACCACTTGGTTAAAATAATGAGTATCCTATGTAGCCAAAAAGAGGGATTAGCATTTTCTCATCACTATTTTTTTTAGGTTCTTAAAGTTTCCTAGATAGAAGAAGGATACCTACACAAAGGAAGAGACTCAAGAAACCCATGAGGGAGATTAGTTGAGCTTACCCAAGTAGTGTAGAATCTAGGCTAAATTATTCAAAGTTTAAAATCAGGATATTTTCGAATGTGACCAATTTGAAAAAAGAAAATCGCTCAATGATATATAAGGAAGAGATAATTTCTGAGGGGTCCCCAATGAGGATTCATTAAACTTGACTCTTAATATTATAGAAACTAACAATGCAAAAAATGTAAAGACCAAGCCATACAAATAATTATATTACGTCTTGCTTTAACAAGTGAGTATCTTGATCAATACGTATATATTTATATATATATATATCTATATATATATATATATATATATATGAGCTATATGTATATTTTTTTTTTTTTCATTAGGCTCAGCTCATGCCTTTTGTTTTCTAATGTTTTCGCTTTTATGATTTTTTGTGTGCTTTCTTTTTTTTCATGTGGCCCTTTTAGGCAAGGAACTGAAAGTGAGGAATTATAATATATATATATATATATATATATATATATATTATATATATATATATATATATATATTATGTAATATTATATATATATATATATATATTATATATATATATATATATATATATATATATATATATATATATATTATATATATCTTCTAGTTCACCCTCCTTACTAAAGTTGACATTAACCATGGTAGGCATTGTTACCACTCAAATTGCTAATCCACAAGGTACAATCCAAGGGAAAACATTTAGGAAGGTCATTATTGTCACCTCAATAACCTGTCCTTTGATCTCTATGTCAGCTCTCCTCTTACTCCAGAGGGGGTGTCCCTACTAGGATTACTAAGACTAAACAATCAAAGACAAGGTGAAGTTGAGAGTAGCCTTATTAAAGCAAGGTTTGGAGCCTTTTGAGATTTTTAGAATAAGTAATGGAAGGACATAGATATTAGTTTCATATCCAACTAGGGTAATGGAGTCAAGGTGAATCAAATGGAAATGAGTTCAAGAAGAAAACCCTCCAAGGATTGGGATTATTTCCTTCAAACATTATGGTTTTGAGACTAGAACCAAAGGATAAATAGTCCTTCACCCAATTAAAATCAACAACAAATTCAAGTCATACAAGAAGTGGCTTAAATGGAAGATAACCTTCACCGTCCAAAATAAATTATTACTTGATGAAATTACTTATGACTTCATCGAAAGAACCATAAAGAAGAATAAAATGTGGTATCAAATATTTACCAAATTAACAAATGAGGATTGAGGAAAAACCCAAAAATTCTTCCTTCCAAGTGATAAATTTATTCTTCAATCAATTTGCCTTGAAAGGCTTGTATAGATTTGAGAATTCCACCATTAATTTTCATTTACCAAAATAAAACCAAATAGGAAAAGCTTTAGTAGTTGACTATTATCAATGAAAAATCATACACTTAATTTCACTAGCCAAGAATGCCCAACACTGAAGAATGGCATGTGCATGTGTACTGGTGAATAATGGAAAACATCATGAATCAGAAAACCTAAAGGTTCCCAAGGTTCTCATTAAAAAAAAACAAAATATGCACAAAGCTACTTCAACAATTTTTCATAGATCACCATGGTTGTTTCTTCGATAGTTATGCATATCCATGAAAGTAACAACTAAATACCATGGACCACTTCACATAAAATGAGCATCCTTATACTGATAGTACAAGCCTAGCTAGCTCAATATCAAGCTATTCCACTCTCAAATTAGCATTAAGGAGCCTCCAAAGGATTCTTTTTGACCCCCACTAGATCAAATCCTATAAATGAACTAGAGGGATCCAAGGCATAAGCTTGAGCCTATAAATACTAGTGGAATTGGAACCAAAAAGAGGCAAAATCTAATCCAAATACCTACTCCAATTTTTCATGCTAGTTAGCATTCATTTGTGTTCAAGGAGCTGATCATTGAGAGATCCTATAAGACTTCTTTGAGGAGAGATCATTCTTGCAAAATGAGGGAAAAAACGACCTTCCTTTAGGAGAGTCACAAAATTACTTTGCTCGATAAACTCCCTTTAGTGTCTCTAGGATAATTTATAACTCTTTTCATCAAGAAATAAATTGAATTCTTGCTTCCCTGTCTTTTTGTTTATTTCTTTTGTTTTTCATCACTCTTACATTGTATCTAATGTTCATTTATAGATATAGTTACATTGCTTATTTATTAATGTACTCATGTTTCTAATCATATGCTTGTTGGATCTATGTAGGGAACAACAACCTTGTAATATCTTCGATTTTGGTACACCATTGCACCAAGAGACAAATAACAAATTATCAACTCCACGTTCTTTTTCTTATTCTGTTATTTTCAAGTTCTCCTCTAAGTTTTGTTGCATTTGATTTTATATATTATTTTATCATATGATTATTTCAAGTTTCCCTTGGACTTGTGTGTTCCATCATTCAACTATTTTCCATTTTTGGGCCATTCCATGTGACTATTGAGGAAACAAGAACAATGATTGTCCCACAACTATCAACAGAGAAATTGTGTAGGTTTAGAAAACCATAAGTTATTGTAGTTTCCTTCTTTGATATAAGTTGGGTGACAACTCTTAATGACCTATCCCCACTCCTACATGTTTTAGTAATTTAATTAGGTTGTTTTTGGTTTAATTAGCCACTAGTATATAAGAATAGAGGTTCTTTTTCCACGTCGATGGCATTTATTCATTGACTAACCAATTATAGTATTGTGACTAGAAGTGGAGTTAGTAAATGGTGGAGTATGCTCTTCCCATTATGTATGTAGTGATCTAGGGGAATTAGAAACATCTTTCAAAGCATATTATCATCTCCATTTAGTATGGGAGGATTCATCACATAATGTAATAGGGGAAAGTAAGTGCCACATTAGACGTACGTATTTTCTTTCATGCAAGGAAGAATTGACATAATATAATTACATTCCAAAGTAACAAATCCCACAAAATCAACATTTTATACAATCTCATAAACGTTTTTTATGTTCACTTAAAACCTTGTGCCCACTATACCTCACATATGGATTTCATTTACAGTGCACTTGATTATTATGCTCTTTCTTTTTCACCTATAAAGATAAAGGGGAATTAGAAATTCAAGTCTAGACTACTTGAAACTCACCGTTTTTCACACTCTAATTCGAAAGAGTTTTGGGCCATCATCCAAAATCCAAATACTATTAAAAGAAACCCAATTTAAACACATCAATTTCCCCCATCATGAGGTCACACAAGAAATTAAAGTCCAACTTAGGCTTCTAGGGGTAGGCATCCAAATAACCCCCCTTGGTCATTCTTAGTTGAAACATATAAATTTGTCTTTTAGGGAATTTAAATACTCCATAATCTAGTGTGACAAAGTCAGTGATGAGAAGAAACATGTGAAGGGGGAAAGGCTTAGACTAAAGATTATCATAGTCCTCCTCGAGTCTTGATAGGGGCTCTAGAATTGTGGTTGACACCAAAAATCTAACATTATCTCACCTACACACAAATGAAAGTAGTTTAGTGGCCAAAACATAGGGCATCTTCCCAAAGGTGGAAAGTGCTGAAGCACTTTCACCTAGAGGAAATTTTAAACAATTATAAAAAGCATCACCAATTTATTTGGGATGTGGCCACAGTACCCCTCATTATAATCCTCCTTTCATAACTTCATTATTTTTCTTCCGGTGTCTTGATACTCCAATGTTGTCAAACTTTTTAAAGGCCTAGTGAATCTTGAGTGGAAGGATGCTACATCTTTTAGGATTTCATACACAAAACCCTCACACAGAAAACTTGGATTGTTTTCAAACATTAAAATGTCATTAAAGGAAATTAACTATTGGATTTTGCTTTCTTTTATATATTGATACTTTGGTTTTGATGTGCCCCTCTATATTCACACACATATTTGGGAACCATAGGGTAACACTTACCACCTTGTCACCCTATACCTTCAAGGCCTCATGCCTTTAGTAGGGGGAGTGCTAGGTTTACTACCTTGCCTACTTGACCTTCTCCCTTATAGATCACTTCTTGATTCATGTTTGTAAGGATATTTCATCCTTAGAGATACTTTATTAGGGACCTCGTTAGCTCAAGGTATCCCTTCATGTCACACAAGTCATGCAAGTATGCCCAACCCTACATGTAACCCATAATTTGTTGCTTCAATTAATATCATTTATCTTTTGAATCTGAAAAGTGATCTCGTATCACATAATGCTACATGGAAAACCATGCCTATCAAATTTCCCTAATATATACCAAAATGTGAAGGAATATCTAGGGAATATCCTACAAACCATGTGACAAATTCTCATTTATGGTATTCCTCTAACAACATCACTAATGACTCAATTCTATTGAGGCTTTTCCAATGCACCCTCATTGGCCCATTGGAAAAATGGTATATCATTGAGAATTCAAGGTGACACAACACATTTGAGTCCCTAACCAAGTATTTTCTCACATTTTTCCAAGTCCTTATTTTTCATGACAACAGATTAGAAATATTTTTTAATTTCAAAAAACTTCCTCCCATCACATTACAAACCACATCCACAAGTGGCACAAACATCATAGTATCTACAAATTGGGGTTCCCTGTGAATTTAATTTAACTTCTTTCTAAAATCATTTTTTCCTTTCATAGAAAAGGACGTTTCCACCATTGTGCTGCAAAATGAGGAAGAATACATAAACAAAGCTAAATAAATTGAACTTATTTATACACAATCAAGGTACCTTTACATGGTAATCCCAGATGCCCCTTGACCTCAACCTTTTAGCAAGGTGTTGACAGTTTTGGAAGCCACCAACATACAGGGTATCTCCCCAATATGAGGTCCCAATTAGACCTCACACCATTTGGTGTAGGAGTCCCATCTGGTTATAGGGTTCAGACACCAATGTGAATGGATTAGAGGTGCGCCTTGGTTACAAGGAATATACCAGAGATCATAACAACTCTTTGGGGAAGTAAGTATGTAAGTTTTGTGCAACACTGAATGTAGAATGCACATGAAAATTCCATGACCGTAAATAGAAACAAGCCTCCGGTTAGGGAAGTAATATTACTATCCCGAGTGAGACCCACAAGTGAAAGAGGAAGACTTGTTGATTAACCTAAAAATTAATTAACAAGATAAACAACAATCATAAAATCATAACAACACTCATTCAACAATATCCATATCTAACCAATGAAATAGTGCATTAATCTTAATATGTAGTTACAACAACATATATCGCAAACATAACAAGAAGAATCTTACTACATTCACGATACATGCATGAAGAAGTGTTCACTCAAGGCACTTAAGATTATTAATGAAAGTTACAAAGTACATTGTTACATCAGTGAAACACTAGATCCAATAGTGGAACATGAAGCTATGACTTGCTTCTCCAAAGAATGATTTTTCTCCTGTGAAATACAAGAGAAACCAAGGCAAGACTCTAAGAATCCAATCCATTTACTTGAGTTATGACGATCTATTTATAATAGATGACAATGACTCTTGAGCTTCCTCATGACTTTTCAATTTCTATGACCTACGGGCTTCCATAAAACCCTTTACATTCTATATATGACCCTTTACATTCCACATGTGTCTTTTCATATTCCTCACGTGTCTCTTGGAATTCGTTACATCGATCTTATTACAAAAAACAAAATAAATATAGGATGGAGGATACATAAGGAAAAACTTCTAATTAGACAAAATGATTTCAAATAGATAAGCAATTTTCTTCTTCATGGAGCTTATTGGTGACGTATGAATTCCATACTCTAAACTCTGTAGCAATGACTTTGATCTAGACTAGAAAATTTGCTGCAAAATGCGTATTCACCTCCAATGCTTCTATTAATATAGATTTAGAGCTAGACTATACACTATTCCACAACCACGACAGTTTCATCGAAGTTTGAGTTGGTGCAATGACATACTGTAGAATTGTTGCAACCTTGGTGAAAATTCCATGTAATAAAAGTTAAAAACAATAACAGCGATCAATGGGACACTTATTCCAAGTTGAATGTTGGGCAAAATCCTATTGATGAGGATCGCTTGTGCTTGGTTATGGTTAAGTAAATTGGAAAAGGCAATAGATAAGGCTTTGGAAAGGAAAAATGATATTTTGGCACATTTATTTATGAAAATA
Organism: Pinus taeda; assembly: GCA_000404065.3. Lineage (NCBI taxonomy): Eukaryota > Viridiplantae > Streptophyta > Pinopsida > Pinales > Pinaceae > Pinus > Pinus taeda. The sequence goes on along the minus strand of APFE031545624.1, from coordinate 51,115 downwards.
ATGGAAATAAGGAGAAAAGGGAGGTGAAAGGTCACAAGCTGCATGTGAGGAGGAACTTGAAGGAAAATAATGGAAAATGAAGAAAAGGGAGGCCTCATTCATAAAAAAGGCTTTAGAGGATCAGTTGGTAACCTTTTCACAGTTCATTTTTGGAGCTCTCTCATACTATTGGAGACTTAGATTTTTATTGGATCACTCTTGGGGAGTGTGGCATACTTGGATTTTTGGATCAATAAGGAACAGGAAGAGTAGGAAAGAGAAAGAGGGCATCGAGATCAATAGCTACTATTGGAATTATGATACAGGTGTTGTCCTTGATGGCAACTCACTTAGATGACAATTCTCAATGCAGTAGCAAAGAATTATAGATCAAACTACAAATAAGGAAGAAAGAGAGGTATACGCAGGTTCACCTTGATAGAAGCATATACACGTGGGTTAATAGACCAAAAGGAGAGTATAATGTACACACACACTTTCACAGAATGAAAAGTGTGTCTATCTTGGAAAACTAAGTTTTGGTCCAAGGTATTTGGTCCATGGTATTTTGATCCATGGTATTGGTCCATGGTATTTGGTCCAAGGTATTGACCCTAGGTATTTGGTCCAAGGTATTGGTGCTAAGTGGTTTTGGTCCAAGGTATTGAGAAAGGCCTAAAACTATATAAGGAGGAGAAGATCATTAGGCCAAGGTGTGCAAGGTGTGCAAGTATTGAATATCTGATCAAGTGTGAGATCCAATATGCAGGTTATGGGTTTATGATGCTTTGCTTGATTTGAACTAAGGATGCACCTATGTGGATGATGATGGATGATGGATCAGGATATTAAGGCTTGGAATATATAATCATTATGTGGTTTGTTCATGGATAGACTAGATCTGAATACTGACGCATGTTTTATTCTACAAATGTTATGATCTGGGTATGATTGAATTTTGAGATAGATGTGAAGTTTTTAAGTTAGTATTTGCAGTTCTGTACACAGGTTCGCTTCGGTAAAAGCACGTATACATGCTAGTTCAGCTCATCAGAGTAGCGTATACATTAGGAATTATGATATATAAATTTGCAAATGGTTCTAGTGGTTGTTGCAGAGTTCTAGGTTCTGCTTTGTGTTTTGGTGACAGGTCTTTAGTGATTCAGTAGTGGGCGATTCAGAGATTGATGGTTGAGTATTTAATGATTGGTTAAAGAAATGGTTGTACTGTAGTGGTGATTTATTTTGAGCTTCAATGTTGTTGATGGGTCCAACATAAAAATTGGATGAAACGTGGCCTTCAGATTATGGTGTTGTGTTCCAAGAGTATCCAGTCTGAATATTTATGAAACGTGGTCCCTGGAGGAAGAGAGAAGGTCGTATCCTTCTGTAGGCCGACATCTATGTACTGGTAAACATATTGGCCAGTACAAGAGCCAGTGGTTTAGAGCTCCCTTTCACTAGTAGCTGGAAAATGGGTGAAGGTTAGAGACTTTAGTAGGTCGGTGCCTACGTACTAGTAAATAGATCAACTAGTACAGGAGCTAGGGGGTTTTAGCTCCCTTCCAATAGAAGGTGGAGAATGAGAGAAGGTTGTAGCCTTCTGCAGGTGGGTATCTACGTACTAGTATGAGTCTGTGCTAGTACAAGATTGTAAACATTTTTTTTATTTGTCCTGCATTGGGTTTCCACCTTATATCTTGGTGTTCATGTGCGTTTCTTATGTGTGATGGTATGTGCTGTTTTTTACTGCACCTGGTTACTGTTTATATGGTTAATGAAGTACTGATGCACTAATTAAAGATAAACATATGATGAATTAACTGAATCATAATTTTGTTGGATATACGCTAATTTCCTTAAACACAGTTGTGTGTACACGCAGGTTACCTTCATTGAAGTAACATATATAAATCTGATTATGGAAATGAAAAATATTATTGATTTGCTAATACTGATTCACCCCCCCCTTCTCTTAGTATTATTTGCAACAATTGGTATTAGAGCAGGTCCTTTGGTAGAAGCTTGATCGCTTGAAGGAGATTCATAGAAACAATGGGAAAGAAGCTAAGGAAGAAAGCACCTCAGAAGAAGAACACAACTCAATGGAACAGTGACAGTAGGAGAGACAATTAGCCATTAGATGGAACCAAGGATCCAGATTCCAAATCACCTCAAGATGAACAAGCAAAGGAAGCATTAGATAAAATCATAGATCAACAAGATCTATCTAACAAAAGAGAGTGTACCCTCAAAGAATAAATTAACAGATTAAAAGCTCAGCTAGAGTGTGCCTTCAAAGTATGTCAAATGTTGCAAGATGAAATGATATCATTAAAAAATAAGCAGAATGAAGAACTACCTCAAGTAGATAAATAATGGGATTCTAAAATTAAAGAAACAAGTGGAAGAAGGAAGAAACGCTGAACAAATATTGAAGAACAACATCTGGAAAAGGAAGAACAACATCAGGTTGATGTAAATATCTTAAAAAGTAAATTAGAAGAAAAAGATAAGCTGTTACAATTTCAAGACAGTACTAAGATTTTGGATGATATTCTTACTATCAAAACTGGTATTGGTTTTCATGAATCTGTTGAAGGTGAATCTAGCTCATAGGGTGAGGGAAGGAACTCTAATACAAAACCTGAAATGCTCAACAAGGAGATAAGAGATCAACCCCATCAAATACCAAGGAAAGAAATCCTTCAAAGAAAATCTTTTACTCCAAACTATGGAAGTGATAATTGGTTATTTTCTCAGATGAATAATGTTGAGTGTTATGTATGTCATAATCTTGGACATGCTGCAGCGATATGCAGAAGTAGAATGGTTCAAGGTCATCGCACAGAAAGACCATCATGTTTCAGGTACTCTAAGGGATATTGCTTTTCTTGCAATATGTTTGGTCACAAAGCCATTAACTACTATAGAAGGAATATGAAATGTCTAATATGTTATGCATGTAACAAGCTTGGACATATAGCAAAGGAATGCAGGAGAAGATTTTGGGCACCATACCAAAAGGAGAAAACATCATCACAATCGAAGATATGGAAGAAGAATGGAGTGCAGTCAAAAAAATGTCGCATGGCATAGTGTACAGACATGACAGACTCAGGAGAAGTCGAAAGTATGAAAATTCAATGTTCTAAATCTCATATGCAAGTTTCATGAAGACAAGTTGCATATATACACAAGTTCGAAGTTGCACAGTCGCGTATATGTTGGTGTGAGGAAAAGTTGTGGGACAAACTCAAGAAAAGGGGTCTGATATGGTTCAGTCAATTATCTAATCTGTTTGATGATGGTTACAATCTGCTGATGATGTGTGGAAATGTGTTGTAACTCACAAGTTAACTTGATAGAAATCTGATTGATGATGATGCCTTGATACTTCTTTCTAATATATTCATGATCAGATCTGACAGTGAACAAATGGAACAGGTTTAGGGGGAGCATATGCTTCTAATAATGTATTGTTGGAATTATGTTAGAAGATCTTGGTACTTGAAGATTCTTATATTACTTAATCCACATAATTTTTTTGATTCAGGTGACTCTTTGGATGTTGGAAATGTACAGGTTGTTGATTTTGATGTTGCTGGTGGTGCAGATCATATGGTGTATGATAGTTGCTGATGACTATCATGATCTTGTTTAGATCAGTTGTCCTCATTATAAATGTCATGTATGTAATTTTATGTAAAGGTCATGAAAAGACCTAATTTGTAACCCCACTATGCATGGGAAGGATGATGTAATAATTTTTATTTTCAGTCATGTATAAACATTTGGTATATCCCCACTTGGTTGGGTGGATGAGTCAAAATTGGTGTATCCCCACTTGGTTGGGAGAGTCATTGGTGATTGGAAGGTCATACTCACTTAGTTGAGTTGTAGAGTCATGTTATTCTTTTGAAAAATATTTTTGCAAACTCTGCATGTGCTCAGGGGGATCATGGATGGTTTGGTGCATCTAAGAATGTAAAAAGGAGGATCTCAATCAGAGATTTCAGCATGTACTTAGGGGGAGCATGGACAACATAATGTATATCAAAAGAGGAGAATATCTTGGTCCACCCTTTTCTCTTGATGTCAAAGGGGGAGAGTGACTTGGTGTTGTTGTTGCCATCAAGTCCAAAGGGGGAGATTGTTGGCATTATGATGCAGGGGTTGTCCTTGATGGAAACTCACTCAGATGACAGTTCTTAGTGCAGTAGCAAAGAATTACAGATCAGACTACAGAGAATGAAGAAAGAGAGGTATACGCAGGTTCACCTTGATAGAGAAGTGTATACACACGGGTTAACAGACAAAACGGAGCGTATAATGTACAGACGCACTTTCACAGAATGCAAAACGCGTAAATCATGGAAAACTAAGTTTTGGTCCAAGGTATTTGGTCCATGGTATTTTGATCCATGGTATTGGTCCATGGTATTTGGTTCGAGGTATTGACCCTAGGTATTTGGTCCAAGGTATTGGTCCTAAGTGGTTTTGGTCCATGATATTGAGAAAGGCCTAAAACTATATAAGGAGGAGAAGATCATTAGGCCAAGGTGTGCCAGGTGTGCAAGTATTGAATATCTGATGAATTGTGAACTCCAGTATGCAGTTTATGGGTTTGTGATGCTTTGCTTGATCTGAACTAAGGATGCACCTATGTGTATGATGATGGATGATGGATAAGGATATTAAGGCTTCGAATGTATAATCATTATGTGGTTTGTTCATGGATAGACTAGATCTAAATATTGATGCATGTTTTATTCTACAAATGTTGTGATCTAGGTATGACTGAATTCTGAGATAGCTGTGAAGTTTTTAAGTTAGTATTTGCAGATCTGTACACGGGTTCACTTTGGAAAAAGCGTGTATACATGTTGGTTTGGCTCATCAGAGTAGCATATACATTATGAATTATGATATCTAAATTTGCAGATGGTTCTAGTGGTTGTTGCGAAGTTCTAGGTTCTGCTCTGTGTTCTGGTGACAGGTCTTCAGTGATTCAGTAGTGGGTGATTCAGAGATTGATGATTGAGTATTTAATGATTGGTTAATGCAATGGTTGTATTGGAGTGGTGATTTATTTTGAGCTTCAATGTTGTTGATGGGTCCAATATGAAAATTGGATGAAATGTGGCCTTCAGATTATGGTGTTGTGTTCCAGGAGTATCCAGTGTGAAAATTTATGAAACGTGGTCCCTAGAAGAAGAGAGAAGGTCGTAGCCTTCTATAGGCTAGTGCCTATGTATTGGTAAACATATCGGCTAGTACAAGAGCCAGGGGGTTAGAGCTCCCTTCCTGTAGTATCTGGAAAACGAGTGAAGGTTGGAGCCTTCTATAGGTCAGTACCTACGTACTAGTAAACAGATCGGCTAGTACAAGAGCTAGGGGATTGTAGCTCCCTTCCAATAGAAGCTGGAGAAGGTTGTAGCCTTCTGTAGGTGGGTTCATGTGTACTGGTATGAGTTTGTGCCAGTACAAGATTTTAAACAAGTTTTCTAATATTAAAAAGAAGACAACAGCAGGTGGTTTTTGTCCCGCATTGGGTTTCCACCTTATATCTTGGTGTTCATGTGTGTTTCTTATGTGTGATGGTATGTTTTGTCTTTTACTGCACCTGGTTACTGTTTATATGGTTAATGAAGTACTGATGCACTGATTAAATATCAACATATGATGAATTAACTGAATCATAGGTTTGTTGGATATACGCTAGTTTCCTTAAACACAGTTGCATGTACACGCGAGTTACCTTCATTGAGGTAGCGTATATAAATCTGATTATGGAAATGAAAAAGATTATTGATTTGCTAATAATTATTCCCCCTCCCCCCCCCTCAGTATTATTTCCCATAGCTACATCATATATTCTTGCAGGTACCGAGTTGCATGTATGTTTCCTTCACTAGTTTTGGCATGCATGGCACATGCATGTGGTTTGTTGGCTATGATCTGTCATTGGCAAGGAGGATTTCCTAGACTTTCTATTTCTTGGATAGCCATGGTGATTGTGGGTTTATTTTAATTGTTGTGTTTTTGGTTGGTTCTCATGTTTCCTTAACTTGGGTTGAGTTAATAGTCCTAGAGCCTTTGTTGGATAAACACTCTGGAGCCTTGGAACATCTTAGGTTGAGTTATTAGTCCTGGAGCCTTGGTTGGAAAAACGCTTTGGAGACCAGTAAAAGTTGTTGGTTGAGTTAGTCTTAGAGCCTTGGTTGGACAAATGCTTTGGAGCCATGGAAGGCTTAGATAGAGACCATTTAATGATGGTTTTGGGATATCTGACTGTGAGGTGCAATCATTATTTGATGGGTTGAAGTGGATGGCTTCTGGAAGCCCTGTATGGTTTTTATCGATATGTTCTATGAGATCCCACATTTATTCATGGAATATGGCATGGGGGTGAATGGCTAAAGAGAGATTTGGTTTAGCCATTCTATGATCGAGTGGAACATGGAAGCCCCATCCTTGGTTTGGATTTTTCATCATTAATGAAAGGGTATTTATCTTTGTATTCCTATGATCATTTTGATGGATTATATGTGGTCTATATGGCTATACTTTCATGAGTATTTCTGCTACTATTATGTTGGTTATGTATGTATTTTATGACAGTAGTCATGTGTGACTCTCATCACAATTTTACTTGTAATTGAATCATCAATGTATCTATGAACTGATGGATGGAATGGCAGTTGATTTTTTAAGGCATCAACGTTTCTTAGTGATTCTCAGCTAAGTATGACCTCTATGTTAAGAACTTGTTATATGGAATTTGTATCTATAGATAAACACATTTTCCCTAAGTGGGTAGCTACACTTAGAATAGTAGAAAGAAAGTAGTTTAACCTTTTCTTATAGTAGATAGATGAGATGAAGGAACTTACATGTAGTCTTTCGCTTCCTTGTTCTCCTTTGAATTGCTCTCGTCACTCCCACTTGACCTGAATCCCCTCAATTGGTACCTGTGTCAACAGAAACAAAAATGACAATGACCAAAGCATACATGATCTATCTACTATAAACCAATGGAATTGACAAAATTGAAACACATTATCATCATAGATATGAACAAGAATATGAGAAAAGGAATAAACAACTTTATTAATGTAAAATGAAGAGTTTCACCCAATATGGTTTGATCCCATGTCACTCATACAACTTTAGTCCAACCCTCATCACACCAAAAGCACACCAATCCAACAGCATAACATTACTTGACATGAACTCAAATACCAAACCAATAGTATTTCCCTACAATATTCAAATTCTAGCCCCCTTGATCACTATGATAAGTGGTCAATTTATAGGGAAATGGAGGTGGTTTTGTCATAAATTGGGTATTGAATGGCATTCCAAAATTGGAGTTAGCTTCCATGGAGAAATGGATGAGAGGATAGGAGGTTAATTGATCCATAGCCTATCCAAATTCGAGCTCATAGGATGAGATAAGAGTTGGGATCCTTTTATAATGATCTAGAATCAAAGAATATTCCTAGAATCCAATGCAAATTTCAGTCATTCTCACCAAGCATAGGTGTAAGTGGGCCTAAGTGCACTAAAGTGTACGTTTGAATGGGCCTACCTGCATTGTAGTGTAGTTACCCTTGACCAAGGCTACACTGGTGTCCCAAGGAGGCATTTCAGCAAGGTTTCAGGCAAGGAAACTTTCATGGATGGAAGCATTCAATGAGATGACTTATTTAGGGGATGTAGCAACTGAATTAGGGTTTGATGAGCCCTAATTGTACTAATCTGAATGTTGGGAGTGATGTGCCCAAATAGACCTATAAAAGCTCCCCCCAAAGCATGAAGTCAAAAATGATAATGTCGAGTGATGTGCTTTATGATATGATGGAGAGGGTTTGAAGCGGACGGTGACTTGCATCGATTACAATGCATGTTATCATGATATCTTGAATTTTTCATGAATTTTTGAGGGAAGGCATACCCATACTCAGCATATAAACTTTTCATTACATGTACATAAATCAAATATTTGTCTACAGATAGAGACCCACGATAGGATGACCATCTGCGTAAAGTCATCTTACATATGATTTAGTACTCTCCTGAAATCGTAGCCAGGATGGAGGAAACTAGATCTTGGGTCTTCTATCTTGTCCAATCGTTCGCTCAAGTACGAGTCTAACCATGTGAAAATGTGATATGAAGTCAAACATGGGAAGACATTGTCTGATTACCAGAAAATGATGTAAGTTGTTAATGGACGTGAGAGAGATCACTGATAATGATAGTGATTCTCAAGGTCCTATAGTACATCCTACATGGTGTGAATAGATGTTTTAATGTTGAACACCATACAAAATATTTCGGTCGAAGGCCAGTGATGTCAACCTATCACCGGAAGTGAGAAACTTGCCATTGATATATGCAAGCCCCAAGGTACTGGAAGGGTGTTTCTAAGTCAACTTCCTAGATAATGTGTTAATGTCAACTAGAAGCGACTCATTGCATGAGGGCCTTGATGTATTCACCATCAACGACACGAAACGAGTGTAATGATTTTGAAGGCAGAATGTGACTGACAACACAAGGTTCAGGAATGGCGGTCATGAAAATGAAGGTTTATGAGTATTTCAAAGGATGAAGTTTACTAAGTGACTTCTCTTGAACATGTCAACGACACTGAATGAATTGGCAGCATTGGCCCAAAACCAAAGTGATGGATGGTGTGATAGACCGTAGGTATGATAAACATCAAGCAGATTATCCAACCCAAATAGTCACAGAGATGGAGTGAAAGTGTCATGTTTAAGAGTGACTTGCTACCATAAAGTGATATATCCCTTTTCCTATTTTCCCCAGTCATTGATGACCAGTACCTCTTTATTTTTAAACAAGCTTGAGGAGGATAACATATGCTTGTAGTATAATTCCACCCCTCGGGTGAGTCCATCACTATGTGATGTTTTAAAGAGTCTAGTGAAGGTGAAACTTGGTCTTGTCATGATGGACAAGTTTGTCGTTATTTGATGTTTTAACGAGTTTAACGATAATGAGAACTCGGTCCTTTTCATGTTTAGAGAGTTTGAAAGGGACAAAAAGAAAAATCCACAAGTTCTTTTTCATAAATTTGTCTCTCAAGTCCAAAAAAAAATAAAAAAATACAAGAGAGAACCTATTGATCATGTTTGATCAACGTATTCCTTTTTCATAAATAATCTATCTCAGTCCAGAAAAGGGTTAAACTTATACTGAGTAGATGTCATTTCCAATCAATTAACGAGCTAAGAAGGACAAGCGCTTGACAATATTTTCATATTTCGAGAGTCTGAAAAGACCATAAAGAGGACTCCAGGGGGGTTTCCTTTTCGATGTTTAACAAAGCTCAAAAAAGAGATAAAAGTATGCTCTGTGGTCAAAAATACAATTCATGATCATGCACGTCAAATTCACTATATCCACTGTAAACCTGCTCAAAGAACCACCAAATAGATTAAACATATCTATTTCATTGGTAAAAATAGGTAAAAACTTTTTATTCATTTAATGAACATGAAATAACCATAAAACAAGAGTTTACCAAGTCATTTTTATCATTTGATATTTACAATTTAGTTTGTGCTCTAAACTAGTTTTTACCTTGAACTTCAGCAGTTGATTGCGAGAGATTCTATGGATCATTCTCCATGTCGTCAAGACTAGGTAGGAGATCTACCTTTTCTCTTTCATTTAAGTTCATCATTTTGCAATTTTAGGAAAAAAATTTAGGGTTTTGGGGTCCCTATGGAAAATATACCTTGCCCTGGGATCAGTGCAGCCTTGCACATCAAAAACTATGCTGCAGTGCACCCAAGGAGAAGGATACCTGCCCTGCAGCGCACTATCTCAAGACCAGGGATGTTTTGAGCACAATTTAGAAATTTGTTTCTCCTGTTTTACCCAAAAATCCTCTAGCTTTTTGCATGAAATGGATCATAACTAAGCCTATGGTTTGATTTCAGACTTTGATCAGATTAGAATGGCTATTACTTGGTGTGAAAGAGAACATGAAGAATAGGATATGGTTGCCCTAAATGATCCAGGTATTGTTCAGGCCCTCAGAGACTATGGGTTACTCAAATAATTCAGGTTGTCTAGGATGAGGAAACAATTAGAACTATTACAGTTCTTAGTTCATTCATGGGATCCAACAAATCAGTGTTTTCACATAGGGGACAAAGTGTTCCATATATTGATTGATGACATTTACTTTCTCACAAGCTTGTCGAGACGTGGTGCCCCCATTTCTCTTTCAGGTCCTTCCCGTGGGGTTGAATCAGTGAGGGATTATATTCGACAATTATTTCAAACAAGTATACAACCTAGCAAAGATGGAAAGAAAAGCATCAAAGAAGTTTGTGATATGCCCTTGCGAACAATCCTTTTCACTATCGCAAATTTGTCAGATAGTGCGACACTTCATATGGAAAATAGATCATACATGCAGTATGCACTCGAGTGTCTTGAGCCAACTATGTTCAACTGGTGTGAGGTTGTACTTTATTTAATGAAATAGAAGTTGACTAAGGTAAAGAGCGATACGATGAATAATTTCAGTTATGGATCAATCTTAATCGCTTTTACTTTAGAGAAAATTCCATTGATGCAACCTTAGCATGTGACATTGAGTTTAGCTGGTCCTAGAGATCCAGGGATGCAGAGATGGGTAGAGGTCAGGGCTAGACATGTTGTTCAGTCATCAATCACTTTTTCTACTGCATTATTCAATTGGATTAGTCGACAACACATTGTCATCGAGGAGCATCCATATGTAGGGATGGGCTTTCGTGGAGATCTAGATTTGAGATTACTAGTGGGTGTTCAATGGGGTGCTATAGGTAAATTGTTTTGACCATGTGTTTTGATTTTTTAAGTTTCTACATGTTTTTGTGTTTTTTTATGTTTCCAAGACCAAACTAAAAATTTTCTCATGTATACATATGTTGGCACTGTTTGACCAATGGGTCATGAATAGGAGGCAGGGGAACCAACATGGAGAAATGTCAGAAGAGTAATTCTCTAGGATTTGGATTTGACCAAGACAGTGTCAGAGTTGCAGGATCATATAGAGGGGTTAACCCTTGGTATACCGAATGTCCAGATTGAGGAGTTACTAATGAGGCTGTAGCACCATACCATTGGTGTACCTAGCTGTTGGATGAGGATGATGCACTTGATAGCTCAAGCTATGACCTATTATCATGAGCATCATTAGGTCTACTTAGGATGATTTACTGTATGAATTGTGAGTTTTGAGGTCAGATGATCAACATGTCTTGGACACAAATTTTGTAAAAACTTTAAACATCTATCTATTTTACTTTCAGTTTTTTTATATGGTTATGTGTGATCCTATTCAACTATTGATGTGAATTGAAATTTTATTTTTACATATGTCGTAAATGTTTTTTTAACACATAGTTTGCTAAAAAATCAGTCAACGTGTTAAAGTTCCTGGAGATGTGTTTATATTGCATATAATCAAAATGTCTTTCCAAGAGACAAACTCTAAGGAACATACGATAAATAGTTGGATTTTTTATGGTATAAACATTTGTAAGTTGTAGTACGACAAGTTGTGAGTCCAACCTAATGAAGATTCAACGAATGCCAGGTGAAATGGCATCAAAGAGGAGTTCGATAAATGCATTATACTCAGCGATATTGTTCATAGAATGACCAATACAAATCCCTTGAAAACTCACTAACTTGCCGCTTGGAACGAATATGGCCCATGCTATAGAACATAGGTTCTACGTACTACGACTAGCACCATCGGCATAACCAACAAATGGTTCCAAATATTCCGACATCTACAACAAATGAAAAGCGAATTACTTAACCACATAAAAATTCTAAAAGTCACATTTTGAAACACACACATGCAATCAAAGCATATATACAGTGTTTTTTACTATGCATAATCAAGCATAGTAACATTTGAGATACAATCTGTTTTAAGGCTGCGACAATGGAATTCCATCATAATCAACTAACTCGTAAGTGCCTTTTGCCAAAACATGCTTGACAATATAAGGGCCCATCTATAATGTTTCAAATTTCCTTACTCCTAATTTATCGGCTTCCTGATCATAAAGAAAGACTAGGTCTTATTTTGAGAAAATGTGAGGCTTGACATTTCAGTCATATTGCATCTTAATTTGTTTCTTATGTGCTTCGTTGGCCAATGTAGCTTCATGACATGTTTCATCTATATGGATGAGTTCTAAGAAACATGCTTCTTCATCAGAAGTGTCAGGTAACAGGTAATTATGAGTTTTAATGATGAAATTTCATATTGTATGGGCAAGATTTCCTCTAGACCATACACCAATTAAAAAGGTGTGAATCCAGTTACATTTCTCACCGAGGTTTGGTAAGCCTAGAAATTCGAGTACAGGATTAAATGCCAATTTCATTTGTGAACTCCTATCATTCGTTGAAGCATTCACTTAAGGATTTTTTTGATAGCTTCAACTTGTCCATTAGCTTGCGGATAATAAGGAGTAGAACTATCATGTGAAAGTCCTAACATGGCAGTCAATTCAGTCATCATATGGTTGTGAAAATTCAAACCATGATCTATAGCAATAGCTTGTGGTACGCTAAACCATGCAACCACATGGTTGAAGAAAAAAAAAAAACAGTCGTCTCACCACTATTGTTTAATGTAGGCATGGGCCCAGCCCATTTTGTAAAATAGTCCATGGCGATAATAATATACCCATGCCCCCCTACCGAGGTAGGGTTACATGTCATGAAATCAATGCCCCATTTTGTAAATGGTCCAACAATGACAATAGCATGTAGTGGTGCAAGTGGTGATCAAATTTTATGGTAAAAAGTCTGGCATGCATGACAACTTCTGACAGCAATAATGCAATCGTTAAATATGGTTGGCCAGAAGTAACCAGCACTAAGAATCTACTATGTGGTAGCATAACCAAATAAATGTCCACCACAAGCACCAAAGTGGCAATCATTCAAAACTTTCTCGGCTTCCTCATGTGTGAGGAACCTCTGTAAAATCGTATCGATACCGTGACGGTAAAGGGTGTCACCAGCAATCAAATAATCTTTGGCTTGATATCGAATACATCGTTGTTGTGAGCGTGAGGTATCAGGCCAGAAAGTTTGGGTTTGAAGATAGATCAGTATATCTCCATACCAAGGGTCAAATGATGAAATCAGAAACAGAGACTCATCTGGAATTGATGGTTCCGTTGTTGAGTCGATATCAGTAGAGGGAAGGTTGCAAAGAATCTCAACAAATGCTAGAGATTTCTTTGACTTGGACTTTATGAATTCCAAATCAAATTCTTGCAAAATGATGATCCATTTCAAATATTCCCCCCCCAGCAATTGACGTGACAAAATGTATGTCATAGGGTTGCAATCTGAAATGACAGTGGTCTTTTGGAGTAGGATATAGTGGCAAAATCTCTGTACAACTTGAATAGTAGCCAAAGATAGCTTTTTGATGTAAGAGTACTTAACTTCCATATCATTGAGATTGCGACTCAAATAATAGATTGGATGTTCAGTATCATCTTCTTCTTGGACTAAAACCATAGAAATGGTTGCATCTGCAGTGGCGAGACACATGAAATAGTCGTTTTAAAATTAGGGTAATACATTAGTTATGCTTGAATTAGGGTATCTTTGAGAGCATCAAAGGAAACTTATGCAACCTGGTCCCAATGGAAGGGAATTCCCTTTTTCAAAAGACGAATAAATCCTTTAGCCATTTTGGCATAGTTGGGAATGAATATCCTTAGAAAGTTAGCTTTCCCTTGGAGTCCCTTTAACTGTAGTAAATTGGAAGGTGGAGGTAGATCAAGAATTGCCTTAACCTTTAAAGGGTTGAGTTGAATTCATTCTTTTGACACTACGAAACCAAGAAAATAACCAGAACCAACACAAAACACACATTTATGTGGATTGAGTCAAGTTTTGTAGTGTCAACATTGTAAAAAGATGGCTCTTAGATGTTGCGGGTGATCAACCCGTTTCCATTTATGAGCAGGTAAATCATCTAAGTAGGGTTGACAAATGTGTTTGATGTTATGGAAGGCATAATTCATTGCACTCTATAAAGTTGCCCCAATCTTCATCAAACCAAAAGGAATTTTCCTACATTTGAATGTGCCCCAGGGACAAATAAAAGAAGTTTTATATTGGTCTTCTAGGCAGATATTACTCTGATTATAGCTGGAAACTCCATCCATAAATGAAAATATTTCACATCCGGCATAATCATTAATTATCTAGTCGATAAAGGGAGTGGGATAGTTGTATTTTAGAAAAGCATTATTAACATCCCTATAATAAACAGACACTCTTATTGTTCCTTGTTTATTCATGACAGGAACAAGATTGGGAACCCAATCGGTAAGAGGAATGAGGTATATGAAACGAGCATGCAAAAGTTTTTCAATTTCATCTTTTATGGTAGCAGCCTTCTTCGGATGAACAAGATGGAGGCATTGCTGTACTGGTTTGACATTAGGATACATTTTAATTTCATGTTCAACTATACTAGAATCAATACCTGCAATTTCCTCATATGACCAGGAAAATATATCATGGAATTCACGAAAAAGAGCACGATAAGTTTCAAGTTTCGAATGAAGAACAAGATTTGCCAACATGGATGTTTTCTACAATTCTAGGTTTGGTTGAAATATTGATAGAAATGGTTTCTTCGATATTCGATAAGTTTCATTCGAAATCGACTATGTCTATGCATACAAAATTCGAAAGGAAATCAACAATTGAAGGGTGATTTAGTTCATTTGGAATATCTTCTATGTGATCTGGAAGATGGGATCGCTGATGATAATCTACCCATGGTTCTTCTTCTGTCATCATTGATTAGATGATTCCTTCATCAGTAGAAACTGTACATGAAAAAGGATCGGAGGAAGTACCATATTCTAACAAATGATCAACCCATAAAATTGGTGATGTTGTTTTTCGATTTTCTGCCCAAGCCAAAAAGATTGATTGCTATGCGAGTTCAATGGGGCTTAGTGGCATGGTTTCATTATGCATATCAACTTCAGAATGATTGGAAATATTCCATGAATTAGATGAAGTGGAAGATATCAGGTTACAATTCTCAACTTTTGTAGCTTTTGCCATTTGTGATGGTGATGGTAGTGAAAAGGTACCCATTAGGGAAGAATCTTCGAAGATACCTACTCCAACATTTTGAAGAGAGATCGGGGGTATGTGAACTAATGGAATGCTTCTAGTTTCCTATGAACTAGAGGCGAAGAAGGTGAGTTGATCAATTACTGTGATTCCAGCTTTATGAGGGAAAGCAATCATATGAAAGTATGTTGAAACCACAATAACCATAGCATAAACCCATGGTATTCCTAGCAAAATGTTGTAGTCAAGGGGTCCATCAACGACCTCAACTTCAACAGTTATAGTTTCCCCCCCAGTTCTATCTACAAGTTACTTAAAATTCCACAAGGTGTATAAGTGCTACCGTCAAAAGCTTTTAACGTTGTAGGTGATCATGACAAAGGAAATGAGCCAAGTGTTTTCCAGCAATTCATGGAAATGATACATGTAGATGCACCCTTGTAAATAATGCCTTGGTGAACAAGTTTATTCAAAGCTTTTATTTGGATCAAGAATGCTAATTGATTTGGTAATTGTGGCATATAACCTGCATGGTTAAAAACCATAAGATTGGAATCCGTTGTATCAATTCCACCAATTGCTGACAATAAAACCTACGTTTGGGAGGGACAATTTTGAAGCACCTCAAGCATCGACATAGCAGATGGTGACTGAGCTAAATCTTCTACTATGTTATAATTTTTCACTGCTCAAGCTCGAGGGTTGAATGTATATTGTTAACTCTGGAGCAATGGGTGGTGGAATGGAATCAGACAAATTTGAAATCGAAGTATTTGGTTGATTTGTAGCCCGGTTATTTGATGACGACGATGGATTACCATAATCTTTACTTTGTGTAGTCATAAAAACATCAGTTTTAGGCTTAGTGGCAGATAACATTAGCACTTGTGAAGTGGAAGCATGATCTCTAGCAACCAAATGAGTCTCTGGATTTGGAAAAGGGTTTGTCAACACATCGGATGCACTAGAATTCTTAAGAAGTTTTGAGACTTCAGAGCGGTGAGGATAGTCTTGCGTAAAGTGCTGCTCATTATAGATTAAACATGGGTAATGAGGTTTCCTAGCCAGAGAAAAGGAATCATATGATGTCTCTTGAGGAGAAGGATTTTGTTTCTTTTTAGCTTTCCCCTTTTTCTTGCTTCCAAGTTTCTTTTCATTTTTACCTTTGTCAGATGACATGACATTTATTTTGGAAGCAAGTGTATTATCAGGTGCATTAGAAGTTTGATTTGAAATAAAAAGTGTTTGACCAGATGGTCTACTTGCTATTTGGGTGCTTGAAGAACCAATCACACTGTCACCGGAATGAGAGTCCTTACTAGATGGAGGTGGTGGAACAGTAAAAGCTGGTCTGGGTGCATTTGGAATTTTGTCATAAAGCATGCTAGACTGGGTGTAAATTAAGTCTAAGTATTGTGCACGAGCAATTACTTACTCTCTAGTAACAACTCCTCCTCTAGCCACATCCTCGATGATAGATGGCAACAAGGATTTGATAAACCACATAGCTAAAAGCTGATTAGGAACAAAAGTTTTGACCATTTGACGACGATGACGCCACTCATGAATATGATTAGAAATGAGAGTAGCAGTGGTCTATGTAAAGTTGGTCAACAGTTCCATTCCAGTTTCATATCTGATGGGTAATTGAAAGTGGGTTAGAAATGTAGTGGCTAAGGATGTGAAGTTATCAAATGAAGCTCGTGGTAATTCAATATACCACTTTGCAGCCAGACCAGTAAGCGTTCGTTGGAAAAACGTAGTCTAACTGAATTATCATTCAGGGAGTTGGATTAACACCATAAATGAAAATTCATAACATGGTTGGATGGATCTTCTCCAGGGTTTCCATTGAACTTAAGAATATCAGAAGGAAATTTATGAGGAATCACCGGCCACCAAGGTGCATAAAGAATTGGATCATTGTAAGTCGATTTAAATCTGGTAATTCAAGTGTTGCGACAAAAGGAAACTATTGGTTTAGGTTGGGTTGAGCGTAACCAGGATAAGATGGAATTTCCTGGGCAATAGGCCTTTGCATACTAGAATAAGGAATTTGTCACTGATAACCTTGATAGGGGTATGTTTGTTGAGAAAACCCAGTATAAGGTAGTTGTTGGGCACCAAGATAGATTTTGTATTATCCAAGCCCAGCATAGGCTTGTTGACCAAGACCTAGGTAAACTTGCTATTGACCAAACCTAACATAGGCTTGTTAACGAAGTCCAGGATAAGTTTGGTGTTGTTGGAATTGTTGTTGTTGATATTGTGGATGCCATGGTTGTTTATGTAACAGTTGTTGCCCAACAATGTAAGTTTGACTAGGTTGTGAATAAATTAGACCAGTATAAGTCTGAGTCATTCCAGTAAATGGTAAACTGGCCTAAGGTTGTTGGATTCCAGGAACAAATGGTTTTTGTAAAATGACTTGAGAAGACTGAGACTATAGACCTAAAACTTGAGGGTCAGAGGTTGAAGGACCAACTTGCAAAGGTTCAGATACAATTAACTGAACTTGCGACTGTGGTAAAGTCGTAACGACAGGTGTAGTAGGTATGGATGAAATAGATTGCATTGGTTTTGATAAATACACAAGCCTTGGTTGAACGGGAATGGTAGGCTACCACTGGCAAACAATCATTCCAGGCTGACCTAAAGATGATGGTATACTGCCATATGATTGCCCCCCAAAAAATGGAGGATAAGCAAATTGGGCATATTGTTCTCCATATGGAGGTAATCCAGTGTAAAGTGGATACAGTGGATGGTAACTAGATGGACCAACTTGATATTGACTTGATGGATAAAACTGTTCAGTATCCTTAAGTGATGAATCAAGTAAAATTCCTGTAGACGACATGGGTGAAGACCATGGACTAGAATCAACACCGGAGTGACTTCCAGATAATGATTGTTAACCCGGTGGGATGGACAAAAAACCATACATATGTGACTCAGGTGTTGTGGTAAACATAGAAAAAGTAGGGACAGTAGATTCTGTCGC
The DNA here is from genome assembly GCA_000404065.3 of Pinus taeda. Classification (NCBI taxonomy): domain Eukaryota; kingdom Viridiplantae; phylum Streptophyta; class Pinopsida; order Pinales; family Pinaceae; genus Pinus; species Pinus taeda. Next base: position 32,961 of record APFE031545624.1, on the reverse strand, counting down.
AGCTGTAACAGATGGTACAGTCTGGTATGTTGGTTCAGCCATAGTCAAATGACCCAATAAATGTCCTAATGAATCAACGAGAGTTTGAAAGTAAACAGGATCAAAAGGAGCAGTAAAATGAGGAGTATAAGGATAAATATAAAGCCTTAGTCCAAAATGAGTTGGAGTTTCGAGTGTTTATTCTTCAGATTCCTCTTGAATAACAATCAAACTAGGTGGAAGGATTTCACTATCATGTCTGTAATAGATTTACGGTGTTTGACTCTGTGGTAAAGGGAAAGTATCAACAGTTACAAATGTTTGAGGATAAACCAGTCAATCATATTTCAGTATGGGAACAACTTCTGATTGTTCATCTTCAAGATCCAAGTGTTTTGGTAAAAGAACACTAAGTTCAGGATGAGCTTCCTCAACAACTTTTTGTTCAGAAGTAACTTCTGGTTGAACTGTGATAGGTTTAAGATCAACTTCTAGTTGAAAAGATTCAAGTTCAGAAGTAATTCCTTGTTGAACAACGTTGGGTTGAGGATCAACTTCTTGTTGGACAACTTCAATTACTATTTCACTAAGTTCACTTTTAGTGTCCTCAACTAATTATAAAGGTTCCACTTTAGTAGCAGACATACCAATAATTGTAGGAGTAACTGAGGTCACAGTACTTACCGGTATAGGTGACTCTAGTAAATCAAATGAAGAACCAAAAGTTTGTGATGTACTGGACTCAGTTAAACGAGAACGCTTTTGTTGACTAGATGTAGCTTCAGGGGGTAAAGGCAGTTTACTCGCTGTCCTTCATGAACAACGGGGTAAAGGTTGATGTTCCTCCACGATTGTTGATTGATTTTATTACAAAAAGAAATAAACAAAAAGAGGGTAATCTAGGCAAAAGGATTACCAAGCAACAATGAACTACAATATACTGCCTCAGTAAACCAAGGAATTAACATACGTGCAGGCAATCTCCCCGAATGTTGTGTCCAGTGTATCACAGTGTACAAGGTGGCTGATTCAGTTACCTAAGGATGGATAGCAACCTAATGTAGTTCTCCCATATATACCTGAAAGTACGTGGAGACCCAATCCGTGTTAGCGTTGTCTAATACAAAACCGCATAGTGAGAGCATTCCTTTATACTTTTCGTACTATAACACCGCACTATATACCTGAAGGTACGTGGACGAGCTATGATATACTTACGTACGTGGAATGAGGTATCACACTCAGAATGTATCACAAACAATTAACTACAACTGCTATGTTTAATGATGCTGAAACACATCTCTAGCCTAGAACCTCTAAATGTTATGCGTTAAGTTACAATGCTCTATTAGGTTAATTGAGATAGCTTTTATGTTGATCTTGTTTAAGAATTTATATTTTAGGTTCACCACATCATGTCATTGAAATTCCTAGAATGCAACTATTCTTAGAAACATTCTTTTCATTTGATTTGAACAATGAAAACCTTAACTAAAAGGGATAGAGAAATTTGAATCTTTAATCAAAGAGCATAGAGCACATCTAATGCAACTTTCCCTATACTATTCCTACAAGCACACACAAACCTATAAATGCATAATGCAAGTTTTTCTTTTCATTTCCCTTAATGTCTAGATGAACAAAAGGAAACTAAATGCAAAAACAATCAACCAATACTTTTTGCAAGAAACAAAGACTTTACGACAGTTTCTTTTCCAAAGAAATGAAGGCTTTACGACACTTTTTTTTTCAGAAAAGACTAACTGACATAAGATAACTTTGAAAATGAATTGATAATGATAAAGAAATCACTTAATAAACATTAAACAATCAAGGCCAAACTAGGGCTAGGAGGAGAAATACAAATTGATTTCAAAACCATAGAAAACATTAATCTTTCAGTAAACAAAATCAGAAGTAAATTTGGAAAAAACCAAGCCAAAGGTGAGTTTTTTAGCCTAAGAGGGATCAACATAGCCCAGAGTGGGAGACAATGCACTTCAGTGCACTATATCTAAGCGAAGGGTGCTCTACAACACACTGTGTCAAGACCAACACTGCGCTGGCACTAGAGAGCCCAATCAAGAGACATCTAATCACAATTTTTTGACCAAAAACACTTCAAAATGACTAAAATAAGATCAATGAAGTCAAGAAAAGTCTAATAGGATGTAATATGATGAGCGTAAACTACCAAGAATGACAGTCGTTCCCCAGTATGGTTGCCAATTTGTTATATGGAATTTGTATCTACGGATAAACACATTTTCCCTAAGTGGGTAGCTACACTTAGAACAACAGAAAGAATGTATTTTAACCATTTCCTATAGTAGATAGATGATATGAATGAACTTACTTGTAGTCTTTTTCTTCCTTGATCTCCTTTGAATTGCTCCCATCACTCCCACTTGAACTGAATCTGCACAATTGGTACATGTGTCAATAGAAACAAAAATGACAATGATCAAAGCATAGATGATCTATTTACTATAAACCAATGGAATCAACAACATTGAAACACATAATCATCATAGATATGAACAAGAATATGAGAAAAGGAATAAACAACTTTATTAATGTAGAAATAAGAGTTTCACCCAATACGGTTTGATCCCGCGTCACTGATCTAGCTTCAGTCCAACCCTCATCACACCAAAAGCACACCAATCCAGCAGCATAACATTACTTGACATGAACTCAAATCTAAAACCAATAGTATTTCCCTACAATCTTCAAATTCTAGCCCCCTTGATCACTATGATGAGTGGTCAATCTATATGGAAATGGAGGTGGTTTTGTCATAAATTGGGTATTGAATGGCCTTCCAAAATTGGAGTTGGTTTCCATGGAGCAAGGGATGAGAGGATAGGAGGTTAATTCATCCATAGCTTATCGAAATTCGAGCTCTTAGGATGAGATAAGAGCTGAGATCCTTCTAGAATGATCTAGAATCAAGGAATATTCTCATAACCCTCTGCAAATTTCGCTCATTATCGCCTAGTGCAAGTGTAAGTGGGCCTAAGTGCACTAAAGTGCAGGCCTAAAGGGGCCTACTTGCATTGCAGCGTAGTTACCCCTGACCAAGGCTGCGTTGTTCAAAGAGGCATTTCAGCAAGGTTTCAGGCTAGGAAACTTTCATGGATGGAAGCATTCAATGAGATGACTTCTCTAGGGCATGTTGCAACTGAATTACGGTTTGATGAGCCCTAATTCTACTGATCTAAATGTCAAAAGTGATGTGCCCAAATAGACCTATAAAAGAACTATTAATTTCACCTGTATATTACACATTTGTAATATGTTTAGCAAAATTCCGGTCATGGCTAGTGGGGGTTTAGTCAAGGTCTTGAACAAGTATTTTCTTTAGTATTGTAATTTCCATGTTATTTTACTAATATGAAGAGATGGTTCAATTATGGGCAGTGACTTGGGCTCTGGGCCTAAAAAAGTGGCTCAAATCCCAGTGTCACTGGCATATCACTAACAGTTTTTGTTTCTGCTTGTTGGCAGGCAAGTCTATGAGAGTGACTTTGGGATACTGGTCGCACTCATATGCCTATAGCATGGGAGCGACTGAGCTTTAAATTTCCCAAAAGCTCATTGGGACCCAAAGGCAAGCTATCTAAAGTATTGGATTGGTTCCTAAGGGTATTGTAGCTAATGATTAACGTCTGTATGGTGTGTTTCTATATGACTATTAAGAGAACATGAAAGCTAGAGTGGCTACGTTCAGTCTCAAAGGTAAAGTAGAAATTTGGTGGGAAGATGTGAAGAATGTCACAAATATAAATGAGGAATATTTGGCTTGGAGTGAGTTTGAGAGGCTATTCAAAAATAAGTGTTGTCAAAAATATACTTTGATGATAGGAAAAATAATTCTATGAGCTAAAGAGGGATCCATGACAGATGATGAGTACACTAGTAGATTTTTGGACTTGCTAAGGTATGTGCCTTACCTCAAGGAGGAGAAGGCTAATATTTAGATATTCGTTATTGGATTACCATTTACATTCAAAGATAGGATTGAGTTCAACGAGCATAGATCGTTGGAGGAGGGTATTTAAAAAAGGAAGCATTGCTATGAACAATTGGAGTGCAAAATTGAGACTAAGCCAAACTGGAAAGGTAATGCAAAGAACAAAGGAAAATGGGACAAGAAGTGAGTACAACCACATGACATAGGTAATAAGGATAATGTTACACCACCTAAGAGGTTCAATACATCAGATAGAGGATATGGACTCAGATCTGAAGAGCAGAATAAGGAGCCCGTGAAATCTTGGACTTGTGGAGGAGATCATCGGAGGAAGGATTGTCCATAGTACTAGAGTGGTAGGCCTAATATATATAATGTGCAAGAGGCACACACTGTTGGAGATGTTGGTCAGAGTATTCCACACATCTATGCAACATTGGATAAGAAACAGGTAGAGCATCAAGAATATATCATTGAGATGGATGGTAAGCTTTATGATCAATTTATTTCTATTTCGATTGACCCTGGATCTAATTATAGATATGTTAGTCCTGACTTGGTGGATAAGTGTGGTTTGAGTAAGGAATTGCATTCAAAGTCTTGGTTAGTGTAGTTGGCTATAGGTATGAAGAAACAAGTTCATTATTGGGTAAGATCTTGTGCATTTGATTTGAATGATATGACTACCACAACGCATTTGAATGTATTATCATTGGGTTCATATAGTATGTTGTTGGGCATTGACTAGTTATATCTTCATAAAACCAAGGTAGAATGTTATGACAAAGCTATTGAGTGTGTTGATGACAATGGAGAACCAAGAGTCTTAAAGGGTAAGAAGAAAGCTAGATTAGTTAGGATGGTGATAGCTATGAAAGTAGAGCATAGTCATAGGAAAGGGTGTAAGCTATTCACAATGCACATTTCTAGTGACAAGGGAAAGGAAGTTGAAGATATAGATGTGTTGAGTAGGTATCTAGTTTTAAAGTAGTTCAAGGATATATTTCCAGAGGACATTACATAGTTTCCACTTCACAGGGAGGTAGAATTTTCTATTGAGTTAGTGCCAAGAGCAGCTCCAACATCAAAATCACCTTACAGGATAAGCACGCCTGAGTTGGTTGAGTTAAAGTTGTAGATGAAGTAAATGTTGGACAAGAGATACATGAGGCCAAGTGTATCACCTTGGGGCACACCAATATTGTTCGAAAATAAGAAAGATGGTACTCTTAGATTATGCATTTATTACAGGAAATTGAACAAAGTGACTATCAAGAATAGGTACCCTTTACTAAGGATTAATGACTTGTTCGATCAGCTAAAGGGAGCAACAGTGTTCTTGAAGATCGACTTGAGATTCAGATACCATCATGTACGCATAAAAAAGGAAGACATTTACAAGACTGCATTAAGGACTAGGTATGGGAATTATGAGTTTGTTGTTGTTCCATTTGGCTTAACTAATACTCCAACTACATTTATGTGTTTGATGAATATTGTTTTGTGTCCATATTTGGATAAGTTTGTTATTGTGTTCATTGATGATATACTGGTATATTCTAAAAAGGGTGAAGAGCATGCCGAGCATTTAACAACAATGTCAAGGTTGTTGAGGGAGCATTAGTTGTATGCTAAGCTCAATAAGTGTAGTTTCTTTCAGAATGAGGTACACTACTTAGGACATGGTGTCTCCAAGGAAGCATTTGATCCAGAGAAGATAAGGGCCATCATGGAGTGCATAGCTCCTAAGAGTGTGGATGAGGTGAGATTTTTCATGGGTTTGGAAGGCTATTACAGGAGGTTCATCAGGAACTTCTTGCAAATTACATATCCTATTAAATCATTGCAAAGGAAACATAAGTAGTTCAAATGGACTGAGTGTGAGGCTAGCTTTGAGAAACTCAAGTAGTTTTTGATACATGCACTAATGCTACAGATTGCATATCTAGACAAAGAGTTTGTGGTATGCACATATGCTTGCAAGAGAGGGCTTGGTGGAGTCCTTATGCAGGATGGATAGGTGGTATGCTATGAGTCACAAAAACTAAACAATCACTAGCATAACTGATTGACACATGATTTGGAGTTAGCAATGATAATACATGCATTGAATATGTGGAGATACTATCTTCTTGGCAAGAGATTTGTACTTATGAGTGATTGCATTGGATTGAGGTATTTGTTTGACCAGTTGAATCTGAATGCTAGGCAAGCTAGATGGTTGGCACAATCAATGAGTTTGAATTCAAGATCAGGTGTATCAAAGGTAAAGAGAATATGGTGGAAGATGCTCTCAATAGATGTGTATAGGTAAATCGCTTGGTAGTTATGAGCTCCTATGGGACAGACTTACATGATAGGATCTTGTAGGTAGGTCAGAAGGATGCTAGGTATATGGAGATTGTGCACAAGTTGCAACAGGATGCTGGTATAGGTACATGTGTAGGCACATGTATAGGTAGTGGTAGAGGTAGAGGTACAAGTGCAGATGCATAGGGTATGGATTATTGTCTGAAAATAAATGGGTTGGTCAAGTTCCGAGACAGGATATATGGACTGGATAACAATGAGCTCAAGAAGGTGATATTGAGAGAGTTTCATGCGAAACCTTACTCAGTTCACCCAGGTAACCAAAAGACATTGATAGTAGTGAAGGGATTTTGAGTTTGGTCAAATTTTAGGAGATATGTAGTAGAATTCGTGGCTAGATTTTTTGATTGTTAGTAAGTGAAAACATAGTATAAAAATCTAGGTGGACTGCTATAGCCGATCACAGTTCTAGAATGGAAATGGGAGGTCATTTCCATGGACTTCATTAGAGGTTTTCCAAAGACAATGAAGCAGCTGATTCCATCATGGTCATTGTGGATAGGTTAACAAAGGTTTCACATTTCATTCCAATGAAGTCTACATTCTCAGCTAGCAATATAACACAGGTATTCATTAGAGATGTTGTTAGATTGCATGTTGTTCCAAAAAATATTGTATTAGATAGGGATGTGAAGTTCACTTCCAAGTTTTGGAAGGATTTCTTTTCATGTTTGGGTTCAAACTTGGCCTTAAGCATAGCTTATCTTTCGCAGATAGATGGAAAGAAAAAGAGGGTCAACATGATATTGGAGGACATCTTGAGTATGTATGTGATGCATCAAAAGAGAAAGTGGGAAGAGTACCTTCCACTAGTTGAGTTCGCGTACAACAACAATTATCAGGAGTCATTGAGTATGAGTCCTTTTAAGGCACTGTATGGGAAAATTTGTAACACTCCCATCAATTGGAGTGATCTAGTTGACAAGGTGTTGATTGGACCAAATATGTTGGGAGACATGGAATAGGAAATGTAGGTAATCAAAAATAATCTAAAGGCAGCATAGGATAGGCAGAAGAGTTATGCAGATAGGAACAAGTTTTTGAAGGAGTTCCATGTTGGGGAATATGTGTACTTGTGCATCAAACCTAAGAATATCTCCTTGCGGATTGGATCTTGTGCCAAGCTGGCACCATACTTTTGTGGACCCTTCAACATTATTTTGAGGATTCGGCCAGTAGCTTATTGACTTGCACTGCCTCTGACTATGAAAGTCCATGATGTTTTGCATGTATCATTTCTTAAGAAGTATGTTAAGGATGTTGATCATGTGATTGACTGGTTTGTATTGTAGGTGGAACCAAATGGAAAATTCCAGCTAGAGCCTCAGTGTATATTGCAGAAAAAGGTGCTCATGCTATGGAACTGAGCAATCGAACAAGTTAAGGTGTAATGGAAGAACTTTAGGCACAATGAAGCTACATGGGTGATGGCAGATCATATGTGGGATATGTATCATTCCTTGTTTGTTGGTTGAGTCAAAGTAGCTTCGATATGGTGGTTTGGTATATGCTTTATGGTGGCTGATATATGCTTTATGATGGTTTGGTATATGTTATATGATGTTTTGGAATATGCTTAGATATGGTTTTTAGTGTATGTTTTGATATAATATTTGGCATATGATTTGGTATATTTTGTCTTTGAGGTTTCTGCAAGTTTCATGATTATGTGGCATATCTTCTGGATACATCGCATTAGGTTTCTTTATAATCGACGTTTCGAACCAGCAACAATGGTTCATCTTCAGGATGTGAAAGATTGTTGAAATACTGATCTCATTTTTCAAATATATAGATATGTATGAGATGTTTAACTGACAGATATTGGGATTTGTTAATTATAATTTTAACTGTTTTATTATATTATTAATTATTCTTTTTTCTTATTATTATAGAATTATTATTTTTATTATGGTTATGTTAATATTTGTATTTAATCATTTCGTATTTTAATTATTTTCTTTAATAATTATTAATTTAATGGTTTTACTTCTTTTTATTTTCATTATTTATTAAGTATTTATTGATTATATTTATTCTAATTAATTATTATAGTTCATCATTTTCTTATTTTTTGTTTTCATTAATATTTTTTATGTAATTGTTATTTTGTATTTGTATTAATTTTAATTATGTTTAATATTAATTAGAGTAAATTTTTATGTTTCATTGTAATCATGGTTATATCAATTGAATTTGTATTAATCTTTAAATATATTTATTTTGATTAATTTTATAATTATTTTAATTATATTTATTTTAATTGATTATTTAATTTTAATTATTTTAAATTTTTTGGTAATATATTTTTGGTAGATGTATGAGATGTTTAGCTGTCAAATATTAGGATTTGTTATTTATAATTAACTGCTTTATATATTTATTTATTATTCTTATTTTTTTTAAAATTATTATAGAAAATTATTTTTATAGGGTTTTTGGTTATATTAATGTATTTAATCATTTCGTATTTAATTATATTTATTTGATTAATTTTGGTATTATTTTGATTAATTATTTATTTGATTATTTTAATTATTTAATTTTATTAGTTATTTATTTAATTTTTTTTTAATTATATTTCTTTAATTAATTATTAATTTTAATTGTTTTAATTCTATTTATTTAATTACTTTATTAATTATTTATTGATATATTTTCTAATTAATTATTATAGTTAATCCTTTTTTCTTATTCATTTGTTTTCATGAATATGTTTTATTGTAATTGTTATTTTGTATTTGTATTAATTTTAATTATGTTGTAATATTAATTAGAGTAAATTTTTATGTTTTTCATTGTAATCATGGTTATATTAATTAAATTTGTATTAATCATTTTCGCACTTTAATTATATTTATTTTGATTAATTTTTATAATTATTTTAATTTTAATTATATTTATTTTAATTGATTATTTAATTTTAACTATTTTAATTTTGATTTGGTATATTTTTTGGTATATATTTTTGGTAATGTTTTTATATGTACACATGTATATGGATGTTAACACTGCCATGAGCTATGTTATAAAGATTCACTATTCAGTATGTGTGTTATGTCATTATGATTATGTTGTTATGTTACTATGCTATTATTTCGTTATGCTATCATGATGTTATGATGTCATGTGGGTTGATACTCAGCAGGATGATCGTTGTAAATACTGTAATGAGTTGTGTTATAAAGCTCCACTATGTGATATGTTATGATGTTGTCATAATGTTTTTTTTTAGCAGATATTTCATTGTAAATACTACATCGAGATGTGTTATAAAGCTCCATGAGCAATATGTATTCTCTTAGAAAGTTGATGAGGTATATATGTGATTGAACACTGTGGATGGTGTACTGCAAGGGGGAGGGTTCTCTAACAGCCTTGGTGAAAATTCCATGTAATAAAAGTTAAAAATAATAGCCATGGTCGATGGGACACTTATTCCAAGCTGAATCTTGGGCATTATCCTAATGATGGGGATCACTTGTGATTGGTTATAGCTAAGGAAATTGGCAAAGGAAATGGATAAGGATTTGGAAAGGAGAAATGGAAATTTGGCACATTTATTTATGAAAATAATGGAAATTAGGAGAAAAGGGAGGTGAAAGGTCATAGGTTGCATGTGAGGAGGAAATTGAAGGAAAATAATGGAAAATGAAGAAAATAGAGGCCTCATTCATAAAAAGGCTTTAGAGGATCAGTTGGTAACATTTTTTCAGTTCAGTTTTGGAGCTCTTCCATTACTCTCTCTCTCTCATACTCTTAGACACTTAGAGTTTTCTTGGAACACTCTTGGAGGGTGTGGCATACTTGGATTTTTGGAGTAAGAAGAAAAAGGAAGAGCAGGAAAGCAAAAGAGGGCATTGGGATCAACAACTACATCAGATTGGCTTATAGGAACCGCGTTGCATGTATGTTTCCTTCACTAGTTTTGGCATGCATGACACATTCATGTCGTTTCTTGGTTGTGATTTATCATTGGCATGAAGGATTGCTTGGATTGACAGTGGATTTCCTAGCCTTTCCATTTCCTGGATAGCCATGGTGATTATGGGTTTATTTTCATTGTTATGTTTTTGGTTGGTTCTCATGTTTCCTTAGCTTGGGTTGAGTTACTAGTCCTAGAGCCTTGGTTGGACAAATCTGAAGCCCTTGGTGGGTTGAGTTACTAGTCCTAGAGCCTTAGTTGGACAAACACTCTGGAGCCTAGTAAAAGTTTTGAGTTGAGTTACTAGTCCTAAAGCCTTAGCTAAACAAATGCTCTAGAGACCTAGAAGGCTTGGATATAGACTGATCTGATGATGGTTTTGTGATGTCCGACCGTGAGGTAGAATCACTATTTCATGGGTTTAAGTGGATGGCCTCTAGAATCCCTAGATGGTTTTTATTGATGTGTTCTATGAGATCCCACATTCATGCTTGGAATATGGCATGGGGGTGAATGACTGAAGAGAAATTTGGCTCAACCATTCTATAGTCGGGTGGAACATGGAAGTCCCATCCCGAGTTTGGGATTTACATCATTAATTAAAGGGTATTTCTCCTTTTATTTATATAAGATTTTTGATGGATTATATGTGGTCTATATGGTTGTACTTCTGTGAGTATTTTTGTTGATATTATGCTAGTTATGTACGTATTTTATGACAATAGCCATGTGTGACTCTCATCATGTTTTTACTTATAATTGAATAATCAATGTATCTATGACCTAATGGATGTAATGGAAATAGATGCGTCGTGGCATCAATGCTTCTTAGCGATTCTCAGCTAAGTATGAGACCCCTATTCTCAAAACTGTTAGTTACGCCTGCATATTTCACATTTGCAATATGTTTGACGAAATGTCGGTCATGGCTAGTAGGGGTCTAGTCAAGGTCTTGACCAAGTATTTTATTTAGTATTGTCATTTCCATGTTATTTTACTGATCCAAAGAGATGGTTCAATTCTGGGCATTGACCTGGGCTCTAGGCCTCTAAAAGTGGCTCAAATCCCAGAGCCATTGGCATATCACTGATAGTTTTGGTCTCTGGTCACTAGTAGGCAAGCCCATGAGAGCGACTTTGGGTTGCTAGTCGCACTCATGCTTATAGCACGGGAGAGACTAAGCTTTGAATTGTCCAAAATCTCAATGGGAACCACGACAAGTTGTCTAAAGTATTGGATTAGTTCTTGAGTGTCATGTAGTTGATGATTAATGCATGTATAGTATGTTTCCACCGGTTCCACTTCCTTAACATGACTTAGGAGGTCAGATCATATCATAGTGGCCTCTTGTCTCATGTTTACCCTATCTAATAAGTTGCTTGGGTAGATGTGTGAGGAGGGTGCTACAAGAATAATTTCTTTAGTAATCTCCAGTCCTTCCTACTTTAATCCTTGTTTGATCTGCTCAATGTACTGATTCACCTATTATAAGATGATTTCTCTGCTTCTTATCTCTCCAAGTGATCCCATTGATGGCATCCCATGTTTCTTTGTTATAGACTCTGAACCATTATGCATTTGATTATAAGCAACAATAGTGTTAACTGAATCTTATCTAAGAAAAATGTAATCACGAATATGGAGTCTCGACTAAACTTTGTCTACTTCAGCAACAATTTTATCCTTTTTGACCAACTGTTACAAAAAATATAGATAGTTGGGAGCCCATTCCCAGTGTTGGTTAGGCTACTCAGCTCTCACCTGAGAGACCTGGGTTCAAGTCCCAACAATATAACCATTTACTGGCTTGAGGGGGATTGGACACATGTTCAAAATTAGTTGCTCTAACCAACAAAACCCTACACTACCGTCACTTTTGGCAACAACCCACGTAGTGCAGGTTGCAGTCTCACCCGAGGCAGTATTGGGGGATGCTAGTCTACATCCAAAGGACTATGTGATGTGTTTCTATTACTCTTAGGTCTTTATCCCGACCTTCACAAACACTAACCCTTAAAACCAAGAAATTACAGTAACTAACAGATAACTGACTCAAACTCTTCATTGATTGTTCTAAACATTCATAACATCATGTAAATAAATAGATCTACTCCTTTTGTGCATCTATTAAGTACATTTAATGGTTAATTTCATTGAATAGATCATAACATATAGTAAATTCAGAGATAAGAAAAGATACACATATACACACATAATTCTTTAGAACAACCTTTGTTATGCTTAAATCTTCTATTACAGACTCTTTCAACCTTGCACACATAGTTATAGGGGCCTGCACACTCAGCTGCAGACTTACAAAGGTCTCCACGCACACAACTACAAGAGCCTTCCCCTTCGCCCGAGTACAAAATAGACAATACAGACCCAAAACTTACTTATCTATGCTCTTCACTTTCTACTTATGACTCTTCTATGACTCCTTTTTATATGATACTTCATTACAATACCATGGTTTGCAAACCATGTGTGGGTCACAAAACAACTTACTCTTAGAAAACTAAGGGTTTTTGACCTTGCTAAATCCTCTTTGACTCCTATAGACCTACGAGCTCCACTCCTCAAAATGCAAAGACTTTACAATATTACAAAACATTTACAAAATTTAACCCCAGGGGATCCTGTCCCAACACTTGGATTTGATCAATAGCTCTATTTTCCACCTTTAGGAGCTTCAAAACTTCTCACTCTTTCTTTTGTCTACTAACTAGAGGTGCCACTACCTCATGCAGGAGTATCATTTCATAATACAATTGTGTCACAATGTCCTCCATCAACCACAATTCTTCTTGTATAGATGACTTCCATTATGCTTTGTTGAGATTGCTAGAAGATAATCATTGATTTTTTGCAGTGAGATGTTCCACTTGTTTCTTTATTGCAACCAACTTTTTCCTTAACTGTGCATTTTCATTCAAGAGGTATTCTAATTATCCTGTGTTGCTATAGAAAAAGAAAAATGAGATGTCATAATTTCCTAGGGACTCCTCTTAATGTTTGTAATTATCACTCTCTCTGTGGATACAAAGACTTGATTTTGGATATCATTGGGGAAGAATATTCGTCTTTCCTGCATGATCATTTTCTTTAGCTGATCAACTATAACATTACACACATCCATGACTCTATCTACTAGTGGAGGCATGATTCCCATCTCATAAAATGGGAGATGGCTTCCTGTAAGAGGAGGTCTTGTTAGAGAACCTATTTCATCATCCATGGGCTGGATGACATCATCTTCCTCCAATCCCTCTTCTATTTCTTGAGTAATTTTTTCTTCTTCCAACCTTTGTGTTGCTTCCTCCTCCTAGAATACCTTTGTTGTTACTCTTCTTTTCTCCTTCTTTCTTCTTCTTCCTCTTGTTTCTTTCTGATCAATTCATCCTGCTTCCTCTTATCCTCTTCCTCTTGTTGCATATTTACAAGTTTAGATTCAATAGAACCTTTCTTTAATGGATAAAATTTCCATTTCTATTACTCTCTGTTGTTGGGTCATGCTTTACCTTTTCCCTGGGAACTAGTGTGCTAGATTGTGTAGTTTCCACTTGCAGTTCCTCTTATATCTGTACATCTGACATTTGTGGAACAATAGATGTGCCTGCCTCATCTCTTGGGTGAGTATTCCTTAATGCATTGTACCAATTCTTCACATTCTCATATTTTGGAGTAATCATTCACTACAGGGAAAATACCTTCTAGTGGAGGTTAAAACAAAGGTTTTTTGTGTTATAAAATTCACAAAAATTGTCAAAAAAACATCTACTAAAACATTTGTTTGCAGTAGTGGAAGTTTTAGCAGATATTATAACGTAGTTTCATCAAAAATGAAAATATATGGATTTTTGGAGGTTTTAGTGGGTGTTTTTTAGCGGTGTGCTTTATGGAACAAGTAGCACCGGTGCACTACATATATAAAAGCACCAAGGATAGATACACAACTAAAAGCACCAAAGCGTTGAATGAAAAAAATATTTGTGCTTGAAATGTATACTGCCCTAGTGCATATATATCAAAAAATAATCTGGGGCATTCTTTTAAGGAACGACATCGAGGTAGGAATTATATTTTAGCAGACTGGTGTTTTTATTTAAACAAGCAGTGCCAATGCATATGATTTGTATAAACACATTGGTGCACTGAGCATATAAAATAACTAGTGTTGTTAATTTTAATAATGCACCAAGGTTAGAAATAATATTTTTTAGCACCGTGGCATTAGTTCTATGAAAGAAATGGTTCTTTAAGAATTACAATGCACTAGGGTGTTAATTGCAAACAATATTGGTGGTTTAAGAACTAAATGCCCAGGTGCTATCATTCTCCGAAAAAGAACTTGTCACACAAAAAATATGGTGTAATAGTTCTTTTACATAACACAACGCATCGATGCATGCTTATGTTATAGAAGCACTGGTTTTTTGTATGAGATTTTCTCTTTTCTGGATACATCGGCCTGTGACAATGCAATTATTGTGATTTTTAAATTCAGTTATTCATTGAAAAATCACCATATATCTTATAACAATATTCATATAAATTAAAATTTGATTAGTGAATTTTTATATGATGTTTGGATTAATTTGTTATATTATTATATTTCACATCTCTTCATTATAACATTTAATCATCCATATATTTAATTAGTGGTGTAACATTTCATAGTGACATTAGATAAGACAATAGAATAAATTAAAATGTATTTTATTATATAGCAATAAGAGGCTCCTTTTCATACAAAATGGGATTTTTATTAGTAACCCCTTGTCTTTCAATTGGGACAATATGTCCCTTATATTAAACAGGATGTCTTATTTTCTCATACAATTATTTCAAAAAGTACAACAGGTTGCATTGATATCTGAATAGATCATCATTCTTCACTGGAACTATTGTCAGTGCTCGAGCTACTTCCATTACTTGGGTTATTTGGATGAGATTTTTTTTATTGCATCGATTATTTTCATCTTGTTGATCTTGTTCCATCTTCAAACATAAAAGTAAAGGGTAATGAGTGTATCTACATTGTGGAGAATAATAAGAATTGAAATAAATAATATACATCAATGTAAATCTAATAGTAATGTACCATAGCAAGAAGTGACTCATAAATTTTACACATGATTTTAAAACCAAGTCTCATGCCTCGTTGCAATAAGCCTTATGTTGGCGTAGTTCCATACTTTTTTCCTACATGTTTTAAACCCCATTATAAATCATAGAGTTAATATAAAGGACTTTTTTGTTCTATTAATTATAAACCTAGACAAGTGAAACAACATAGATACTTGCAAATCCCACAATAAACTTTTGATATGCCATCATATACTCACAACCCATATTTAACCCAATATCAATCAATTATTTTGATGGCTCTTCCTTTTATGTCAAAACCTATTTGAAGACATTAAAGGATGGTTGTTGTAAAACAACTTAAAATATAAAAAAATGAAACCTTGAGTTGTTATAAGGGAATATTAACAATTACTCACAAAATTTGATATCAACCCTTTTCTTCCTTGCCATTTTGTTTTATGTGTTGAATGAGTTCCATTTTGTTTTCTTTTCTAGAAGAAAATACTTGGAAATTAATATTTGATGTTAATTATTTTTTTTATATGTACAAATTCAATCATGATTACATACATTTGAAGCAAATTTTTACTGAGATGGCTCCTCTTGTGATGCAATTATGTCAATTTCTTGGACCATATCCTTGTACACTTTTTTGGATATTCCAACTGGCATGTTTCACATATCAACTAGTTGATCCTTTTATATTTTCATAGTATTCCTTAAAAAAGTAATAAACTATTTTTATATTGATATATGAAAACTAAATATAACAAAACTAATATTAATAAATGAATGGTTTGTAGTAATATATGCATATAATTCTAGAAAATCATTTTAGTTAGGAATATTACCTTTTGAATGGTTCTTTTTCGTTGTTGTATGATTTTAATATTGCAAGTTTGACATGTCTCATTGACCATTGTTTGGGAAATGCTTCTTGTACTTTAGATATGATTTAGTTCTTGGAATCAATGAATTGATTTTTGTATTATAAGTGGAAAGTATGTCTATATGTTCATTCCACTATATCCCTCATAGTTTTGTAAAAAAAATCCCCCCTTTGGTTAACCTCCAACACCACTCTAGATGAGCTAAGGACCAATTCATTGTCATTTACATGTTCTATAGTTTTTCTTTTCTTAGAATGACATTGATATTTTCCTTCATTATTTCTCCATGTAGAGCATTAAACATATATGAATTAATATCTTTTGAAACATGCTATGTAATATTCTTAAGTATATTATTAATTAAAATTAAAAAATAAAATAAAAAACTCATGTTGAATAGTAATTTTTCATTCACTTTGATTCAACCTTCTGCAATTTTCCTATTAGGCTTTTACACTCTTCTGCACTTAGATTACAAATAATATTATTGACCTTCTTCATTTTGTGGCTCTGCATGAAACACACTAACCAATACATATTAGTTAAAATTACATATAGTTCAAACATATTAATTTTGTAAAGAATTTACAAAGAACTTGCCTTCTCTGCTTTTTTGATATTCTATCACTGTGTCGATCAATATTGTTGTTATTTGACAACTTCTTAGATATTTTTTAAAAATATACAACCTATACCATTCAATAAAGAATCCATTAATATATTTTATACATAAATCAAATAATTTTCAGCCAAAAAGATCTCTGGTAACTGGTGCGTTTATTTGAATCAATACCTTGGTGTGTTTAAGCCATTAAACACATTGGGCATTTAATTTCTTAGCACTAACAATGATTTTTTTTTTTTTAATAATTTTAAATTATGATTGTGTGACTTGTAACGATAAAAGCACCGTAATGACTTAATGGTGTTATTTGGAAAAGGTGCACCAGTGTGTTATAATACACCAAGAGCACCCACAAATAGACTAGATATAGCCTCAAGATTATAATACACTAGTGCGTTGTAGTACACAGTGTGCACCAGTGTGTAGTATTACATTAGTGCAACACAAAACATACATCGTTTTAAAAAGAACGAAAATGGTCAACAAGGTTTGGATCTAATTTAATAAGTGATCACATACTTTATGTTATCACCCTAAAATTCTTGTTTCTAAACTTTGGAAAGTTTGCCTTGTTTCTAGTCATGGTCTTATAGGATTAGAGTCTCAATAGTGTCATTTTCATTTACAAACCCTTCTTCTAGTCATGGTGTTAAAGGGTCTCTATGTCATTTCATGCTGTAAAGGTTAGGTCATAAGGTTAGAAGTCATTTAAGGTCATATCTCTTTTCCAAATAAAGTTTGACAGCCTCATTCCATGTCCTAGAAGCCTCACCATGTGCTTAGAAGTCATATCTCACATCATTTTGGAGAAATTTTTAAATTAGCTACGAATCCACGTTTTCATAGCGCAGACAGTGTAAAAATCCTATTTTGTGCTACTAAATCAGTTTTTTTGTAGCGCACTATCAAACCACTAAAAAAGCCTACATAAAAGACTTTGTTTTCTGCTTTTCCTAGTCAACTTCCTGAAGGGTTCCTAAGTAGTTGAGAACTCAATTTGGAAAACTGAAAGAGGATTTTCTTCCTAACATACTAAAATACAAAAAATTCTTTCATTTTCTTAAAATTTGTTATGAGGTGGGAGAAATTTATGGTTAAAATTGCGCTACGAAACTGTTGTAGGTGCAGTTTTTCACAAACAGACTTTTCCTGTTTTACACATGTTTTTCAAGGATAGTTTCTGGACAACTGGAGCAGTGTTTTAAAAACCCAAGAGAGGTTTTTGTTTTAGACATCATGGACTACAAAAACCTCCTTCAGTTTCATAAAATATGTCATGGATGAGAAGATAAAGGCTCTGTCCCACGTGCCATTTTCAAGGATTCTAAACCTAAAAACAGGGAAACATGTTCCCTAATTTCTAGTGTTTGTCATCAACAGTCAGGTGACAATGTGGGAGGATTCATCAAATTCGACTTCATGAGGTTTCATTTGTCAAAGAATGCTTTAAATGTTTAGATAAGTTTGTTGTAATCATAATAAGGAGTTACACTCCTAGTTGTATTAGATCTCTAGGACTGCTAGTTCGTTGTCATTTGCATTTAATAGTTAGTTTTAAGTAACAATAGGTGTCATAGTAGGATGAATTCGAATTCTCCTCATACTAGAGGAGGAATCTAAGTCATTTAATAAACTCTATATATTGGAGAAGATGTAATGCACAAAGGGTTGGAATTTTTTGGAAAGAACTCTCATATTGTGCTTTTTTGTAAGACTTTGTTTTAAGTAATACAGTATTTGGCTTTGCTTCTTAGGATCCAGAAGGAATTCAATGCTCAAAATGTCTTATGGTTCTCCTCTTCTCATTAATTACAGTGGTATGAATGTATGATTACTTAGAATTCATTAGTTATGCTCTAACTTCCTTCATACATTGGTAGACTGTGTTTTCCTTTATGCTTCTGATGTACTCTCCATATGTTGAATTCTAGATGCCCTAACTTCCATGTAAAGCTAATATTATTGTCATATTAAAGCATTTCTTGATTCCATAAGCCCAATGGATGTTTACTATTCATGTTCAACCATTCATATTTCTTCACTTGTTTCATAGAGTTAGCCATCTAATCTTTATCAAAATCCTTAACCTAGTGAGAGAGCCCTCTCAAGTTGAGGAGGCTAAGCCTCAGCCAAAAGTTGGTTTGAATTAGTTACTCAAGGTCTACCTAATCAGTAGCCTATCAGGGCTAGGTTTTGTGGATAACACTTTACATTGTCAAATGCCCTATATATAGTAAGTACACAAACCCCATTAAATCTAAAAGGTCTAAAATGAAAATCCTAATTTGTGGAGTGGTAGAGGGAATTAAACCCTAAGGTCAAATTTTATAGTCACATAAGCAAGAAGAAGCAAGGGTTTGAAATAAGTATTATTTTTTTTTTTGTCTAATTTTTTTTCCTGAATTTAAATTAAATATAAATAGGAACAGAGATCGTAAAAACTTTTACAAGTTAAAATAAATAATAATTTTTTTCTTATATAGGGATTTTATTTTTTATTTATCTTTTTCTAAATTTTGAATAAATATAATGAAAATTATAAAAAAAATTAACAAAAATTTTAAAATTTTTGTTATGCAGGGATTTAAGTGAATCACCATAGCTTTCAAATTATGATCTTTCTGTGGTTCAAAAATGTTTTCCTACTCCAAAATGCTCCCAGTATGTCTCTCCTACAAATGATCTCTTTTTAAATTAAACCCTAATAGAAATTGTAAAAATATTTATTAATGAAATCAACAATAAAATTTAAAATTTTTACTATGAAGAGTTTTGAGTGAATCACCATTCCTTTCAACTTATGATCTTCTAAATAGTTATGCTGCTCCAAATTATTCTTTTGTTGCACAATACTCCTAGTATGTCTCTCTTAATCGAAACATCTGTGCATTCAATAGTAAAGAGCACAGGTGTGTTTACAGGTAAACCAGACCAAAATTTCTAGTGTGCCAAACTTTTTCAATGCACCGACATAATAAAATTACTTTAAAAAAGAAATTTGAAATCCTAAAACAGTGCGGTTAATTTTTTAACACAAGGGTGTGGCTAGTATTTAAATGCATCGGTGTTGTAATTCTTATAAAAGCACCGACATGGTAGCATTAATTTTTGTTTTCATAATCTTGGAAATAGGTGTGTACCTGTTGTTTTTTATTTAAACACATCGATGTGGTTTTATACAAGAGCACATATATGATAACACATTTTATATTTTCGGATTGTCGAGAACTGGTGCGTGTATTATTTGAACGCCCCAATATTGTTATGATTTAAATGCATCACTGTGATTCGTCCTAATAAGTGCATCAATAGGGTTTAAACACTATCTGAAATTTTGTTTTCATTCAAAATGACATATTCATCTCAAATTATCCTTTAGGACACATCCACATGAATTCCAGTTGTTCATAGTATACATTTTCCACTTAAATTTGCCTTATTCTTAAAAAATAATTCGAAAACTATATTGAAATTCAGATTGTGGTTATATGATTTTCAAAATTAATTTTAGATATGTACACAATATTTTATTTCTGATTTTTCTGAAATGTAGGAAGAAAATCTCAATAATATCTAATGGCCAATTCTTCAAATTCCATCTCGTTCCACATTGTTGATCAATGTCCTTTGTGTAGTTCTCCCTTTCTATCTCTAGTACATTTAGATTTTATTTATATTTTAATTATCTAATTGAATTTAATTTTTTTAATCCATGTCAATTTGAATAAAGATGTATCCAAATTTGCACGATCCTGATTCAGAATTGAGTTTAGATGCATAAAAGATTCCTCCATTTCAAAATCATTAAAATATCTTATCAAGAGCAACATATCGCGAATAGTTGGTAGATGAAAATGGACAGG
Source organism: Pinus taeda (assembly GCA_000404065.3). Lineage (NCBI taxonomy): Eukaryota > Viridiplantae > Streptophyta > Pinopsida > Pinales > Pinaceae > Pinus > Pinus taeda. Next base: position 12,242 of record APFE031545624.1, on the reverse strand, counting down.
CTCTTCACCTTGTCAATTGGAACATGGCATCTTCTAGCCACAATCCTTGATCAATGATGGTAATAATTGTTTGGTATAATTTAATTTCAAAAAACCAATTGCATTGGCGTGCTTACTAATATCATTGATATTGTTCTAATAACGTTCAATATTTTTTGAAATTATGATTCTAGTGATGATGGGTGACCCACCTACCATCATCAAATGCACCCCACTACAACATCAAATTGAGAGAATGATGCATTAAGAGCAAGACGTAGAGAGGAAGCATACAAAGAATGGTTGAATCAACCACCTATTCACCATTTCAGAATGACGAAAACAATAATACTTCTTCATCACAAGTTGTCAATGGAGGCAATCAAATAGATGTTGGTATGGATGATTACTTATGGGATACAACTTCCACCGAGGAAATGTTATTAGATGCATTTCAGAATGATGAGTTAGGGCATGATGCTCATATCACTGATACCTTATTCAAAATCCTGAACTCTACTTCCACCACCCCTCTCTTTGGGCCTAATAGCAATTCAAATTTTACTCAGCTAGGGAAAACAATGTTGCTGTACAATTTGAAAGAATTTTTTGGCATGTTAAAAGCATGTTTCTTGGCAATATTGAGATAATTCACCTACATGATCGATTAATTCCCTTATATTTTGATTAATATTTTCACACAATCAACATTAAAAATGGTCAATTTTATGAACGTTAAACATAGACAATGTGCAATTATATTCCCCACCAATTATAGGTTATTCAAAGATAAGGTTCTTCTGAGTGATAATGTCTTGTTGGGTAGTTGCGAATAGGAAAACTATTTTTTTGAAAATGTTGAGTGTTGAGTACATATCATATCATGCATGTCCAAATGATTGTATTCTATATAGAGAAGAATATGTATAAAAAGAGATCTAAAATGTAGGCATGACAGGCACTATAAATAAAAAATGGGTAAATCACACGGTCGTCCACATAAGATATTGAGAAACATGCCTATAATCCCAAGGATTGAAAGGCTCTTTGTTGCAAATAATTAGCTATGTTTCATGGATGGCATGCCTAACATAGAAGTGAGTAAGGAGTTATGTGAATTCCAACATATTCAATAGCCATGAAGCATATAGAGGATACATGGCTTGGAAAGTTCAAGGATGAAGTATGAAGTCTACAACTCATCATAACCATGAATGGCATCAACCCATATTCCCTCCAAAACACCAACTATTTTTTTGTTTTGTAGTAATGATCATCAATAAGAATATCCCACCATGGTTTTTCATGAAGAATGAACATATTATGTTGGCTCTCATAGTCCTAAGTAGAAGACAAATGAAGAATATGGATGTCTAGTTACAACATTTGGTAGATGAATTGAAGGAATTATGGGGAGGGATACATGTGTACGATTTATCAAGGCACTTCACAACTGAGACTATTTTTACATTGTATGGCATATGTGCTTACACCATACATGATTATCCAATCTTAGGATTTTACTCAGGTAAACTAAATTTTTATTGAATTGTTTATATACATAGCAATAGTGTTTCACATATTAATTTAATTCGCTACAATTGTTTTGATCTTCATGGTCTCTAATGTGTTAGCCTGTATAAAATTATTTTGTAGGTCTTGCAACAAAAGGGTATCATGGATGTAAATGTTGTGGACCTTCTCCAAAGGTTACATGGTTTGACCACCTACAAAATCCATTGTATGACTGCTTCAGGGTATTCCTCCCAAAGCAACACCCTTACAGAAGAGAAAATCCACATTCAGTGGTAAACTAGAGAGATTCCAAAGGCCTCCAATAATGACACCAACTGAATAGCTTAGAGCATATGAGGGAGAGAAGGAGGAGTTTGCAAAATATTCGATTCAAATGGGGATCCTATGTTTGATGATCCAAAATTCTTTGACACATATGTTGATAAATTACCCATTGGGATGAAAAGGAAATATGTCTTTTATGAGCTCCCATATTGGGATCATCTTAAGATTTCCCACTTACTAAATCCCATGCATATATTTAAAAATGTTTCATATTCTTTATGGAGGTACATATCATCGAAAGAAAATGAAACATTGGTTGTTAGGAGAGATCTTATTTCTTCAAAAACTAAAAGGAAACATTGGCTAACACAAGAAACTAGAGGAGAGGTTGGTCCGTCTTGGTATTTCAAATAAGGTGATGTCCCCATGGATTTTAAACAAAGATGATCCTCTTTGGAAAAGGAAGTTATAATTATTGTGAGGGTTCCTTCTTTATATGAGTCTTCACTACGAAGTTGCTTCACTATGGAACACCATTTGCCAAGGTTGAAATCGCATGACCATTTGAACCTTCTAAGCATGTTATAGCTCTGATACCACTTGTTATAGATCTGATCCAAAAATATATGATAATAAAAATAAACCCAAGAATTACAAGATTTGAACAGATAGGAAATTCTTCTCTTTATTAATATAAAAACCCTTAAGGTAGGGAAACACCATACATTCACTCCTTAAGGAAGGAGAACATTCCACAAGCCATATGCTTGTTCATACAATAATTTCTTGACATCTCTCAATGGGGAGTCTCTAGCCTCTATATAGGCCTCATACATACAATACCATGGGTCAATACCATGGTTCCCTCAATACCATCTATCTAATACCATGGGCCCATTACATTATTACTAACTACTTGTGGTCCCTTACATGATAGGGGTTAACCACGTTATTTATTACTATGGCCCATCCCATTATTACATTATTCCCTTGGGCACCTCCCTTTGTACCCCATATTATCCCCCCTAGGTATACTACAAAGCATATATACGTCAAAAACATGATTTTATTATTTTTATTTTTATTTTTATTCAATGGGATATTTTATAATTATTTTTTGTATAATGTACTATTACTATGCAATGTCATTATCCTATGCTCATGCAAGGGTGTGTGAACCATGACTTCCCCTAAGACCTACGATGTGCCATATCTAAATAATCTGCATTTGTATGTTGGATCACATCAAAGGAGATTCATATTGCAAGAATTTCATGATGGCATTAACATATAACTGAGATTGTTTGTATGTTTGAGAAGGAACTACTGACGAGTTTCATTGACTTGTGGGTTCATCTTCTAATTCACCTAGTAGATGAGGTTGATTTATTTGGGGTCATTTATTTTCATTGGATGTTATTCTTAGAGAGGTACATGAGTAAATTGAAAGGTTTTGTTCAACAAAGGAAAAAACTCGAGGGTTCTATGGCATAGGGGTATATATCATATGAGTCTTTATATTATGCTAGTGAGTATATTAAGCATATCAAAAACACACTAGGTGCAGCAATTTGGGATGACAAAAGCAATGAAGACCAAAGAGAAGGGGAGCTTCTCCAAATGAATGGAAACAGGAATATAATAAAGAGTAAGTGGCTTCTCATTTTTCAAATTTCTACACAATAACTATTCACACTGAAATTCATATTGATGCATATTTTTATCTCATATGTACTATATACATTGGTTTAATTTCATCAGTGAATTCATAAACTAAAGCCATCAACAAATTCATTATTTACAATATGGAAGTGACACAACCATGGGTCGCATTGTAGAAGTAGAAGAGGAGGAAATGGGATAGTGATAGGAAAGAATTCAAATGGTTGAATGGTAAAACCATGCATTATCCTGGTCATTTAAAATAAAATATGTCAATGGCATGCCCTAATAGTTGGGTTGTTGATTAAGTCAAAGAGAAATACAATGCATTTGGTCACTACCCATATGCTGAAAAGGATGCGCTAAACATAGGGATTGGGTGCAACAACTCTATACATTTTTAACTTCATACTGCACCTTTGAATTGTAAAACACACACACACACACACACACACACAGATATATATCTGTGTGTGTGTGTGTGTGTGTGTGTGTGTGTTAGGGTGATTAGACACATGACAATGTGATTTTTTCACTTATTTTATAGGTTTATTTGTTCCCATCTATGTGAACATATGGACATCATTTTCACACAGAGGATGTCAATGATTGATGCATGACAAAAGAGTGTGGAGTGGAAGTCAAGTTCAACCAATCTAGTCATGCTAGTCACTGTGATAAAAATCTTATGCAGGGGACATTAGATTACGTTAAAAATATACAAGAGATCATTCAAGTAGACTTCTCTTCATTTCAATGTGTTATTTTTAGGTGTAAGTGGTGGGACACCTTTGATCGGATTAATGTAAAGGAAGATTGTGATAGTGGGCTAATATCCAACTATAGAAAGATGTGGCATGAAGCTAGGGAGCCTAATGTTTCCCAAAAATACTGCAACCAAGTTTTTTTTTTTACCCAGAAGTATTGGATAGGGATTCGTGGTTCGTATTAAGACATGACCCTAGATAAAAACATATTTTTGAGAAAAACAATGGTATCATGCCAAGTGAGGAAGATAACCGGGGTGATGACAACAGTGAGTGATATGTACTTGTGTTATTTCATCATTTATGTTATATTTGTATATTTTTTGTTTTCTTCATTTCACTAATTATATTGCTTTTTTATTCGTCTTGTTGCCATTTTATATAACTGGTAGGATTCACAAATGTGTTTACAAGTTTTTTGTAGTGGAAACATTTTTACACTTAAAACTAAGTATTTCCAATTGTGTACAATATCTATGATAATAAGGATTCAAGGTCACAATCCTTCTCAAACAGGAAAATGAGAAGAAAATAACCAAAATAAGAAAATAGTGAATTTAGAAACAACATTGAATAGTTATTCTCGTTTTACATTGAAGACTTGGTTAATACTAAGAATTGATTTAGTTTGTTGTTGTTCTTGTCCTTCAAGCCATGATAATAAAGAAGGTTCTTGTGCTGGAGAATAAAGTGTGATGTGTTTTCTTTCATCCCCATGTGAAATAATCATACTTCCCGATCTGCACCCAATAAAGGCATCTGTGGTGGCTAACCATGGTCTGCCTAAAATTAGAGGATGTCCTCCTAAGTTTGTTTTTGGCTGCAAAATGAGGAAGTCTACAGGATACTCCCAGGAATCTAGAGAGATAATGATATCCTCTAATATTCCTTCTGGTACAACCTTAGGTCTATCTGCTAACTCTAAAATGGTAGTAGTAGATCTAATATTGTTTAAGTTTAAATGTTTCATAGTTTCTGTAGTCCTAACATTTATAGTTGCTCCCAAATATATTAAAGTGTTTGGAACTGAAAATTTATTAATTGAAATAGTAACCATAGGGATACCAGGGTCAATATATTTTTCAATTGTTGTCTTTGTAGACATGAGGCTAGCTAGTTTTCTAATGACTTGGATTGTAGTAGGATCCTTTTTCTTTTTAACAGTTTTCCTGATGCATAACTCCTTGATTGTTTTAGCATAAATTGGAATTTCTTTTATTGCTTGTAACAAAGGAATTTTGACATAAGTATTTTTCAATTCATCCAAAATATCAAATTCAAGAAGAGATATTTGAATTTTCTGTTCTACTAATCTCTTCGGATAGGGTAGTGTTTGAGTTATTACAGTTTTTCCTTTTTTATTTTGATTTTCTGAATGTGGTGTTTCAGGTTGTTCTCCTTGTTTAGTTGGTCCTTCTATGATCGAAGGAAAATTTTTATGCAATACTTTCCCAGACCTTAAATGGACATCATTTATGGGAAGAATGGAGTATGTTGGAAAATATGTTGCTTCTTCCACATTGTACGCAGGTTTATCCATTTTGTTACTCATATTTGCTATTGGCTAAGCTAGTAGTTGAGTTGGTCTAGGTTGGTTCGAAGGCAGCTGAAGCTGTTGCAATTGAGTTAGTAATGGTGTAGGATTTTTTTGTGGAAATGGCATGGGTTGTGGATACTATTGCAATTTTTGGTATGGAAATGGTTGTTGATATTGTTTATGGTATTGTTGAGGATACATTTGTTGAGGTGGCTGGTTTCCATAACTATATCCTCTCCAACCTTGTGCAGGTTAGTTTTGATATTGTTGTGGAGGCCAAGCTTGCCACGACATTGGGGTATTCCAAGAACTTTGAGGAGGATACTGATAGTTTTATTGAGGGAATTATTGAGGGAATTGCTAAGGGAATTGTTGAGGATTCCTTGGCTGCCAAGGTCTTCTTGGTGCCACATAGTAAATCCCATCTGCATAGCTTTTATTTTCAGTTTCAAAATGAGAATGATGACAGTAGAGGGTTATATCAATTGGTTTTTAGAACACATGGCTACAAGAATAGAATGAAAAATCCATATTGAGCAGTGGGAGAAAGAAACAATAGAATTTTTTTATCAAGCTAGACTTATAGGTTTTCTTTAAAAGCTTAATGGGCATAGTGAAAACATAACTAGGGAATTTATAAACAACTATGCCCAAGCCCAAAAAGTGGTAGGAAACTTAGCCATTCCATTGACCCCAGAATTCATCTCCTAAGCATTAGATCTACAATTAATAAGAGAACACTATCATAAAGGTATACACTTCTGTTGAAGCCCCGAAAATCGGGTCGACAACAAGGGGGATAGCCACCCGGTCCGGACCTTGGTTGGCAGCTCCTTATCCGTTTGGTATAGCGGGTCCAACTGGGGATAACGGGACCATTTTCCCGATATTGGGTGTGTGTGTGTGTGTAGAGTTGAATAATGCTGATCTAAGAGTATTTTAAAGCTAATCTAATTAAGATCTTTTAACTTTACTCTATGCTATTGTAATCTAGTGAGAAACAACACATCAAATCTATTCTAACCCGGGGTTTATATCTTCTATTATGCGATCTAAAACGATTTCGAATGATAACTGGTAATAAAGATCATTCAGTTATCATAAGAATAGAAACCATTTAAGATAAACCACTTTGCATAAGAAATTAAGCAAAACAGTTGTGAACAATATATCGCATAATAAGCTATTTATATGTCAGACATAAACAATATGACTCCAACGTACAAAAGTGCCAAATGATAACCCATACATTCATGCAATAACATATAAATAACTGGAACTATAAATCACTTAAAGAACATAAGTAGAAATAGTCAAGAGATAAAAGTACCATTTATGACTGGTTCCACTCATAAGCTTCAAGCAACAATGATTTATCTCCCTTTGCTCTAACATCTAACTAAGAGTACAAAAGTGCAACATTAGTAGTAGATATCAAATGCAAACATTAATATACCTTTGATCCATCCATTCATCAAAACCACCTCCGAGGGCGCAAAAGTGCATGTTTTGAGGACGAGTTTTTGACAAATCTCTGGACCCTTCTCTAAATGCCTGAGAAGGGTTTAAATACTACTAGCTAATCAACTTGATTACATAAATTTAGGATCCGGTTTTCAAATGACCGTCCTTCTGATAAAGCAAACTATTTCTAAAATTAAATCTGACTCGGAACTATTTCTGTATTTTCTCCTTAGTGCTGTAAGCATGCAACATTCGACTGGGTAGAGTCGGCTGGTTGCCTTCCCTTTTCGTGTGTGCTATAAGAATAGAAGTAACAAGAGCTGGCACCACTTTCTGGTAAACTATAAGATATTTTAGAGAATCTCCCGCTGACTGGGTGTATACTTGGTAATAACTCAAGTTTCCCTCAAACTGGTTCTATTTTTGCTATTTCGGTTTCTGTCTTTGCGAACGACTTGATGAGTCAGAAAACTTTACTTTCTGAACAATTCTCTGGATTGAAAACTGCCTCCATTCTTCATTCCGGTCTTTTCTGGCGTGTAAGTTTCAGGTCTCTTTGTAATCATGCTGCTTTTTTGCGCCTTTGATTCTGAGCTTTAGATGACATATCGGCAACAGCGTTTGTTGAGTGATACTCTGGAATCTGTATTTCTATAGTATGTGGCACCCGTTTCGGAAGAGATTTCTTTTGTGTTCTCTGAGCATTGGCGCTTTCCCCTTTTCCTTAAATGTTTCCTGCAATACTGCTTCATGTTATTCCCTGTTTTATAGTTTGCGTCAAGAAAAAGAGTAATCGTAATAAAGATTGACATGAAAGTTTCAAATCTCATGTGTGCATAATTATGACATTCACAGTGAACTGACTCTTCAAAAGACAAAAAGGCGGTCATTCGTACAATCATTAATTTCCTTTTTTAAGGCATGCGCTTGATTTTGATTAATGGGCAGCTTTCCTTGAATACTACGCCGAGGGGAATTTGCGCTCATCACAGATCGCAAATCGCAGATCGTAGATATGTGTTATGGTATTGGCTTATCACAATATCGTAGATCGTAGATCGCATATCGCAAATATTAGTCATTGTGTGTTACTTTACGCGATGTTGTGATATGCGACGTCGCACATCGGTCGTCGGGGATTTCATAAGCTTTTCATTTAAGAGCTCTTATGGTGAATGTGATGCGATGAATTTCGCATCGTTTCTTCTTGGTTTGTTATGCTCATAAAAGAAATGTTTTATTACTTTGTTGCGATAAAATTCTAAGAACCAGTTATCTCTGATTTTCTATTGAATTTCAACTTCCGAAACAGAAAAATTTTCATAACTCTAAACTTTGTTATGGACAGATAGAATACATTGTGTCTTATCCTATCGATGATATTTTGTTTCAACCTTTCTCTATTCCAATCGTTCGCTTCCTGAGGCTTAGTCCTTGCATTTACACCAGCCATTACTTGGTCTTTTAAAGATAAAATGAGGTCATCTCTGCTATGCTGGCCCTTTTAAAATATGCTCATTTACCGCAGGTAGAGCCTCTGCTGCCAGCAGGCGTCCATAGCCTCGACAGGGTTACCTGTTACCCAGCAATGATCCTTTATCTTGCTTAAGGCTATCTACAACTTTTTCAGAGAAAAACCCATTTTGACACTTTCTCTTTTTTATTCTCTAAAGAACAATGTCTTGGTTTGGTGGCCAAATTATGACACAGTCATTCACTTGATTTACACTTTTGCTGAACAAGCTGGCTCGTGATGAGACAAGGCCTTGTCTTTTGATTGCAACAATCTTAAGTTGTTGCCCTGTTTTGGTGGACAGTATTGGCAAAGTCAGCAAGTTATAATATCTGTGATCATGATAAGTCGGCTCGTGATGAGACCTCTTATCTTGAGATACAGTGTTTCTCGGATTGTTTTCTCTGAAATGTTCGCTTTCTTTAGCAGGGAGAAACATTGGTTTTCCTTAGAAAATCCCCTGGACGATAATAATAGAGTTTGAAAATAGCAGTTTTACAGAGAATACTCATTTTATTATTGATACCTTTCATTGTGCTGATATAAAACAAGTTTTTTGCCAAAGGTTGCTTTCATAAAAATTTTTGAAGTTGGAACTAGTATCATATTTAGGCTAAAGTTTTAACTCTATCCGTCAATAATAAAGATCAGATTTTTTGAAAATTTTTGCTATTTGTACAAGCGAAAAATCAAAATCTAACAGAGAATTTGGTGTCCTTTTTGCATGAACTCCTGTAGTAACCATCTACAACTGGTTTTGTTTATAAGAAAGAAGAAACAACAAGCTATCCTACAAAAAATAGAAGAATAATCTTCTATGGAAAGTATATTTTCAGGATCTGTCCATTAATAGGCAAAGAATCCTTTCTACTTGCTAAATCCTGCAACACAAACATTGATGGGCCTATGACTTCTACAATCTGAAAAGGACCAAGCCACATTTTCTGGAATTTTGTATGTTTGCCCTTCTCTTCATGAGCCTTATCCCATTTCAAAACTAGATCTCCCATCTGAAAGTTTTTTCTGGTCATTATGCTTGAATCAAAAGAGGATTTTATTAGCGCTTGGTGATGGGCATGGGTTTTCTTAGCTTGTTCTCGTTGTTCTTCTAATTTAATTATTTCCATTTGTCTTAATTGTAAGGAGGAGGTAGATACCTCATCGATGTGTTGTACTAAAGACAAGGAGGGGATCATCAAGTGAGTTGGAAGAACCACTTCCTTCCCATAAACTAAGTTAAAGGGAGAAGTGCCGATTGAAGCTTTCTTCGTTATTCTATCTGCCCATAAAGCATTTACCAAGGTTTTGTGCCAATTCTTCTGGTTCTGGTCAACTGTCCTTTTAATAATCCTGATTAGGTTTTTATTTGTTGACTCAGCCAGTCCATTTCCTTGCTGATAGTAGTTGGCCGAATATTTCAGTTTGAACCCTCTTTTAAGTGCGAACTCAGTCATTGCATTCCGAGAAAAGTATGAAGCATTACAAAAAATCAGAGCCGTCGGCAATCCAAACCTGGTGATTATAAATTGATCAATGAATTCAATGATGTTTTCAGAATTAGTTGTCTTGAGAGGAACTGCTTCTACCCATTTATTAAAATAATCAGTTGTCGTGAGGATGTACCTATGCTGCTTAGAAGAGTGAGGAACGATCTCACCTACTATGTCCAAGCCCCATTGACTAAATGGTTTCTCAATGTTTAACGGCTGTAGTGGCATGGATGGTTTCCTTTGTCTCCCTGTAGTAGTTTGGCAGATTTGGCATTTCCTCACGTAACTGTGTGAGTCTTTAAACAGTGTGGGCCAATAATATCCCGCACACAAGATCTTATGTGCAGTAGCATCTCCAACATAGTGTCCACCTGCGGGCCCATCATGGAGTTCCTGCAAAACCTTTTCGGCTTCAGTTTTCTCAAGACAACTAAGAAGCACATAATCATAATTCCTTTTAAACAGAACATCATTTATGAGCTGATATTGTTTAGCTTTTAATCTCAGGGCTCTTTTCTCGGTGTGATCCAGGTGTGCTGGAGCATACCCATTTTTGAGATAATAAATGGTGTCAGCGCATAATGATTCTATATCGTTTAGGCTTACCTCATACGTTTTTACTTCCTCTGATGAGCTTTCCGGAATCTGCGATGCTCCAACCAACATTTTGCAGAAGCCTTTACCTCTCACAATGCTCGCTAGTTTGATTTCAAGGTCGTATTCTTGTAAAGCAGTGATCCAATTTGCTCTTTTTTCACCCACATCTTTCTGTATTAAAAGATTTCTTACCGCCGGAAACGGTACTATGACCTTGGTATGGGTTTTAAGTAAGAAAGGTCTGAAATATTTGATCGCTTTGAAAACAGCGTATGCCTATTTCTCTACGTCTAAATAGTTGAGTTTAGCACCTTGTAAATTAGAGCTAAAAAATGCGTTTGGAGCTTCCGCTTTCTCTTGATTCGCTTGAGTTAGAATCGCGGAATATGATTTTTTTGAGGCGAATGTGTATAGGATAAAAGATTCTGAAAAATTTGGGGTTGCTAAAGATGGAGCATTAATGATAGCTTGTTTGATCAGATTGAAGGCTTCATGCTCATCTAGACCCCATTTGAAATTTGAATTCTTTTTTATCATGGTTTGCAAAGGAGAAACAATTCTTGAAAAATCTGGGACAAATCTTTTCACAAAATTGATTTGACCAAGAAAAGATTGCATGGCCTTTTTATTGTGAGGTAGGGATATTTCAGAAATTTCTTTGATTCTATTAGGTTCAATGTGAATACCAGATTTTGATACTATGAATCCTAGAAGTTTTCCTTCACTTAATGCGAAAAAATATTTCTTTGGGTTAAGTGAAATCCCATACCTTAGACATCGTTGAAAGATTTGTTTCAAGTCTCTGAGATGGTCGCTTCACTTCTTGGAGTATACTGTTATATCATCCAAATAAATCACTACGGATTTATTGACTAAACCCTTGAATACGATGTCCATAGCTCTTTGAAATGTAGCGCCTGCATTGATCAAACCAAATGGCATCTTTTGATATGCGTATGTGCCCCATTTGGTTCGGAACGTGGTTTTTAACTGATCATCGGGATGTACCAGCACTTGGTTGTATCCTGAAAATCCATCCAAAAAAGACATTAGTTCTGAGCCTGCTACTGCCTGTAATATCTGCTCCATCGGAGGGAGGGGAAAATTGTCCTTTTGACAGGCTTTGTTGAGATTTCGAAAATCGATGCAGATTCTAATATCTCCGCTTTTCTTTCTGACGGGTACCATATTGGAGACCCATTTGGAATGTCTGACGGGGAAAATTATCCTGGCCTTTAATAACTTATTCAACTCAGTCTTTATTTGGTTTTCTAGATTGGGGTGGATTTTTCTGAGTTTCTGTTGGACAGGTTTTTCATTGTCATAGGGATAGTATGTTAAATAATGGAAGTGTCGTATGTCTTCAGCTCATCGTAATTCCAGGCGAAAACATTTTTGTATTGTCTCAACAGACGAATGTATGCTAGTTTCTC
>APFE031545617.1:0-23394 GCA_000404065.3 Pinus taeda | reverse complement strand
AGATATGGTACTTCTTTGGGATCGCAAGAATGAAAAACCAGGAAAACATAAGAAGTTTGACAGTTTGTGGCTGGGACTGTACATCATTCGAGATATAGCTGGACCAAACTCATTCCACTTGAGCAAATTGGATGGCGAACCACTTGATCTACCTGCGAATGGCCAAATGCTCAAGCTGTTCTTCAAAGATGATATTTGATGCCATAGGGCATCCTTTGTATTGTATTTCTAACTCTACTCCTTGTTATTTCAGCATTTTATTTCTGTTTTAGGATTAGATTTATTTTTCTTGTTAATAAATGAAGAGCTTCTATCTTTCATGTGCTTAAATGTTATAAGATGATTTTTGAATGGACGCTACTTATTTCTGTTGTGTTGCGTGGATGTAGATTCTGGATTCTCACATTCCTGCAGTTCAACAACTTGTCCCCAAGTAGAGCTAGATGTTGATCATTGCGTGTCAACTTCCCATAGCAATACACCCCTTTTTCTTTGCAAAATGGATAGTGTTTGATTGATGTGTCTGTGCCATTCGACAGTTATCGTCGTCTTGATTATATTATGTTGTAAACCCAGTCTGCATGTGTAAATTGTAAATAATCTTAGCAGAGCTGAGTCATGTATGTAAATTGCCTAGGTGGACCTAATTTTCTAGTGATTAATCTAACGTTCCGGAAAGGTTTTTTGTCTCACCGATCCATGATCGGCAGAGTTTTCCTTCAGCCTAACCCAAAGCGGAATGAATTGTCATAGAATCTTAGAGGGAATCCTGTGTGTTAATTTGCTAGATTATATTTGGACGCAGAACTGGGTTGGTCTATGCAGGGTCTATGTCAAATGGGTTTTCCCCCTTGAATGTTAAAATTGTAAAAGTCATGATGTAAAAGTGTCTTGAGGGTTAGAAAATGTTAATCCCCTTCGTAAGTCCTAAGTCCTAGGTCCTAGGTAATTTTTCCAAAAGGGCTAAGTCGAGGATCCATTTAAAAATAAAAATATATAAAATTAAAAAATAAATTACATTAATAAATAATAAAATAATAATACAATTTTAAAAAATAAAATTTAAAATAAAAATTGAAAAAAAAAAGAAAGAATAAAAAACTTAAAAAAAATAACAAAATAATAATTTTTGAGTAAATAAATGCAGAGTTTCAATTTTTTTAATGCATTAAAAATTCGACGGATGAGATTAAGAGATATCTTGATCCTCATCGATGGTCGAGATCATTTTGACATGGATCACTCGAACTAGTCGTTGGGAATTTTTCCTTTAAATAGGTTGCTAGGGGTCATTTGAGATATTTTCGATCTGTGAGTCTTGTGCTGAAGAAAGCTCTCTTGTAAACTTTTTCTGGTACAAATAAAGAAAGACTTTGGGGTTGAAATCTTGCTGGTGTTACTTTTTTGAAAGTGCTGTGAGCTGTTTTATTTTCTGCATAATTCTATTTTCAGCCATTAGTAATAGCTTGATGAAGAGTATTGTTGAACACAGGTATCTTGTTCACTTACTAGGGTTTGAATGGTATTAGAATTTCTGAAATAATGGCAGGTAGCTCCATTGCATCTGGGATCTAGTACTGTTTTTTCTTTCTTTATTGATGGTTGAAGTGAGCTGTGCAGGAAACCCTTATTGAGAAGATCAGTGGGTGTTTGGGGAAGTTCTTGGCTGAACCAACCAACTCCCACAAGCATTCTCTTGCAGAGCCTAGCCAGTTTCGATCCTGGGTTTATCATTTAAGTTTGTTTTTCTGAATTGCATGAGAGATTTCTAAAGTTTTTCATAGTAAATCTGGAATTTTGATAATATCACTGTTGATTATTGATAAATCTAGCTGCTTAAGAGTTGAAAAATTGTAAATGCTGTAAATTTGTAGCTGGTTTGTAGGGTTTTATTTTCAATCCTTGCATATCATTTCTGGGTTTTCTGTTTTTGCTATTGCAGGTCGCATGTCTGAGAAAGCAACTTTCGTTTGAAAGCCAGATCTAGGCCCTGGAGGGCAAGATCTGGCCTTAAGATCAGTTCTTGCAGGGTTTATTTAGAGAGATTTCAGTTCCTTTCAGGCTGTTTAGTATTGCCCAGGGTTTCAATTTTGCAGGAAGGTTTTTTTCGATTTTTTTTTGTAAAAAAAATTGTACGCTGCCTCAATCTTCTCCAAAGCCTGCAACAAGCTCCCCATCAATTTTTCAAGCATTACTTCTCTTCACTTCACTATGTTCCTTCCACTTGTAGCTGCATCCGTCTTAACCCTCACACAATCGATCCTCCAATCCCATGCAATAGTTGCTCATTCCTCATCACATTGCATCCAAATGCTGCCCTCAAGCTGTGTTTCCCTTTAAGCATCCTCAACTTGCACGCAGTCTTTTAGCTGCCCCTTGCCTTGCCGTCCATCCGTCTGACCTCCAACCTGCGACAAACTCATTTCTTCCTGCGTACTCCTCCGCTGCATGCACAACTCTTCAGTAGTTGCCGGCATACTCGCAGCTCCAGCGTCCCTTGCTAACCCTGTGGTGTTCCTCCGTCAAAACCTGCCAAGTCCGCGTGGCTCCTGCTTCGGCCCTTCTCCATCTCGTAGCCTCTCCTCCCTTGCTTCTCTGCAGACGTCAAGCTCCATATGCGCATCAATCTTTATCTCCTCCATGAGATTTCCATCTTCGCCATCCTGCATACACCCAACACTCGGCGATTTTTTTTTTTTTTAATTTTGATATATGAACAAAGTTAGCGTAGTTGAGCTTGTATTTTGTAATACGTCTGGCATGATTAGGTGTAGGTTTTACATTTTGATTAAGTTAGTTTTGTTTTAGATTTAAATTTTATTTGATTTAGGATTTATATTTCATATAATTTCATTTTTGTTATAAGTATTCGATCAGGTGTTAGTGTTATATTTAGATTAGATTTTAATAATCTCAAGTTTTGTTTACTTTAGTTCTAGTTTAGATTTTAATTTTAGTTTTGTTTTAATATAACAATAAAAAAAAATTCATAAAAATTATAAAACTTTTAAAGGCATAAAGAATCTTTTTTTCTAGATTTTTATTTATTTTGTTTAAAAAAAAATTCATAAAATAATAAATTAATAAAAGATTTCATTTAGTTTTAAATCTTGTTTTATCTGAAAAATATAAAAATATTTTGGGATTTTTTTTGCAAATTTCAGTCTTGGCTTAGGAATTTCTTATGTTTTATCTCTTCTGCTGAGGCAAAAATTTTGATGTGGGAATTAATGTTTAACATGCTTTAATGTTTATCTGAAGATTAATTACATGAATGTGATTTCCGGTTATCATTTTACGTGATTATTTCAAGCATTTAATTTTTGGAATATCGTTACTGAGTTTTAATCGCTGGATCACTATTAAAGCATTGCGCATTTATCGAATTTTTACATTGCTTGAGTTATCTGATGGTAAATGATTGTTAATGAGCTCATAATCATTCAGTCTATAGGGCACTGGTCTTTTAACTTAATAATATCAATCTAGTGCTTGTTTCCTCGTGTCTCCCAACCCAACTGGTCCTCAGTTGGTCATCCATTTTCCCATAGGGTCTACCCTCCTTAGCTGCGGGAGACAGGCTTAAACGGAGAGATCGGGGATCAGGGTGACAGCCCCTGGTCTGAGTGTTGTCGTGACAATCTGTGCGACAACACTCCCCAAATTCAAACTTGACCTCTGTTTGTTCTTGAATTCAATTTCCAAGGCTCTAGAGCTGAGTGTGTTCTCCCAGACTGCAAGGAAGCTTCCCAACCTGCAAAAATGATATAGAGAATATCCAATAAGCTCTTAAACCAACTTAAAACACATGAGTATCTTAATTATTTGAGTAAATCTTGCTCTCCATTGAAACTCAACGGTGAAATCTGAGTGATTTCACTCTTAAATCCAAACTAGGGTGTCTAGTTTCAACACCGAAGTCTGCTATGGTGGCTAAGGCTCCAAAAACCCTAAGCTTCTCCTCAAACTCTCTCCGAGAGCTCTTTCACCAAACTCACAAATGCATGAATGAGGAGAGTCTCCTCGTTTTCCTTCTTTTATGAGTTTAGGGTTGCCTTTTCACCTTCCTTTTTTTTTATTAAATTCACTTACCTTTTCCCTCCAATTAAATATTTAAATGCACTTTTCCTTTATTTATTTAATAAAGTGAATTTTATAAAATAATTAAAGTCGCTTTTAATGCCGGAAAATGCTTAATTCACCTTTGTAGTCACACTGGCCACCCAAAGCCCCTTTTTATCATTCTGCCCTGTAGATCTTTTTGCCCCGATTCCAACGAGCCATTACGCTAAGGTGTTTCTCCAAGTAATTAGCCCGAAACAACACCTTAAGAATAACTAATTAAAATATGCCTGTTAATAACGCCATTTTACAGAAATTGTTGGAATGCAACATAACCAAGAGCAAACTGTGCAGAATTGATTTCGATGATGAAATATGGTAAGTGATCCAAGTCGGACCCATAAAACTCCTATAAATCCTCCGAGCCCACTAATGGAGTAATGCTGCTCTTATGGCCAGGCTGAAATAAGCTTGGGAAAACCCTCCTTACCATTCGCCAGGTAATCCAAAATTTGGGTACATTGCAATGTCCCTCCCCAAAATTGCTTGCCCTCAAGCAATGCCATCACATGTTACCACGCCATAAGTTGTTCCAAGTGAATGCTAGGGTCCCAAACCATCCTAATCATTGTGTAGCATGTCTCACTCCACTTACTTCCCAACAAGGAATAAACACTAGAGGCCCTCTAAACACTGCCAATAAATGGAGTGTCTCGAAAATGCGAAATTCCGACCAACTCCTCAAGAAGTTGCTCTACCGAAAAACCAATCCCATGCACCTCATGAGTGAACTCTCGAAAGTATAGTCCAAAAACTGCTGAAAAGGGTCCTTGACCACAAGAACTAACCACTACCACCTCTGATACGATCAATGAATCACTAAGAAGTGGAACACCCTCTGCCAAATTGAAGTCCAATGGAAGATTTGAGTGGTCTTCCCCTGTAAAGACCGACTCACCCATAATGGTAGCTGAGCTATCAAGCCCTATAATGCCAAGGTCTCGTGCTAATCCCAAAAGGAAACTGCCATGTTTACGCTGCGCCACTCTGATCATAACTAACTGTTGCAGTGAAGTACTGCTAACTGTTGGCACCCATCTGTGCCTCATCACTAATCCTTGTATTCAACCAATAGACAGACACCATGTATCATGTATCAATTCGACGCATGCTAAACTGCCCTGCTTCTGCCTAATCACACATCAAACTATGTTGTTGATTTGGGGTAGCATCGGATGTGCTCTAGCCATGAAACTTGGTGGATAGGTTAAAGCACATGAGATCTCCAAGACCCAGAAATGGTTTGGGCAGATTCTAACTGGTTTGGGAGATATTAAAATAATTAATATTTTAATGGAGTTCCTAAGTCTAAACTTAGGAAAAATAAAATATTAATGGGTATTATATAAAACTAGGTTAGAAGGTTCCAAAAGTCATGGATTAAGCCAAATCTAATCTTAGCTGTTGATTACAGATTTAATCTCGGCCGTTGAAGGACCAAAAGGAAAAGTATAAGAAGAGGCTTGAGAGTTAGTTGGAGAACACATTGAGGGAGACCAGTCAGTTCGATTTTTGGAGCTGGGTTAGCTGAGAAATTCAAACTAGTGGTCTGGAGAGCAGTAGGAGGCAACAAGTACGGAACGGAGAGTCGGGAACAACACTAGAAGACTAGCGCAGAGGTTGGAGAGGTAGACGTAGAGGCAACAGACTGCGCAGTCATTGGAGGCCCTGAGTGGGTGATGCAGAGAGGCCCAGATTTGACACAGAGGCAAGAGCGGACGCAGAGGGTCTGGGAGCTATGCAGAGGGCAGCTAGCCTGATGTTGAGACTGGGAGAAGTGCTATAGAATTTTCTTTCTATTGGGTAAGCCTGTTTGGCACCCAATTGTACTAAAGAATTGCTGAATAATAAAATCCTCCCTTGCTGCACTGGTTTTCCCACATTGGGTTTTTCCGAGCACTGTTGTCCAAAATATCTGTGTCGATGTTTTGATTCTTGTGCATGTGTTTGTTTCTATATTATGGTTTGATATCTGCAACAGAATTTATTTTAATGTTTACTGATTTTCATAAATAACTTATTGGAAAATAAGTAGGTAAAAAAATCAGTTGTTGTAGTGATAGAATTTTCACATGGTATCAGAGCAAGTGATCAAAGATAGGAAGGGAAAATCAATTATGGGTCAAGACCATCATGCAAAGGCATCTACGCCAGGAGACTCACATAGATTTTCAGAAAATTGCACAAGAGAAAATGATTTCGATTTTTCTATGTTGGCCTCCAGGCTGGAAGAAGAAGTGGCTTGTGTGACTAGCTCTGCATCATCAGAGGTATGGTATATAGACAGTGGAGCCTCTTGGCATATGACGGGAATCCGAGAATGTTTCTTAGATTATCGCTTGGAGAAGATGAATTTTCAGATCACCATGGGGAACAAGGCAAAGTGTACTCCAGTAGGAAGGGGTACCATAGTTTTTCAAACAGAAATGGGAGAGCGGTTCCATGCTAACAATGCGCTGCATGTACCAGGATTGGGGATGAACTTACTTTCCGTGTCGCAACTTCAAGGCAAAGGGTATGACGTTTTCTTCATCAAGGAGAAAGTATACATCAAACACCCGAGCTGGAAAAAGAAAGTGTAGATCGGGATCAAAAGTAACAGGTTGTATAGACTACAACTAGAATCACCAAGGGCACTAATAGGCAGTCATGGAGACAAGGATTTGAACGAACTATGGCACAGAAGAATGGGACATTTGCACCATGGGGCTTTGAGAATTCTCAGGAGCACTGTAATTGGAGTTCTGGATCTTAGTACGGAATGAGATGATGTATGCAGAGGATGTGCTCTAGAAAAGTATGCCAAAGCATCATTTCCTAGAAGTAAAAACAGGGCCAAGAGTGTACTAGGATCGATACACTCAGATATTTGTGGACACATGTTCACTAAAACTATTAGTGGTGCTGAGTACTTCCTCACCTTCATTGATGACCACTCAAGGAAAACTCAGATCTATTTTCTAAAAACCAAGGACGAGGTTTTCCGTCGATTCAAAGAGTTCAAGCCTCTGGTGGAGAATCTGATTGGTAAGAAAATAAAAGTTTTGCGCTTAGATAGTGGTGGAGAGTATGTCGATAAGGACTTCACTGATTCTTGCGCTAAGGAGGGCATCAGAAGAGGGTGGACAACTCCTTACAATCCGGAGCAGAATGGAGTAGCAGAAAAAAAGAACAGGACTATTGTAGAAGCGACTAGGACCATGATGTATGATCAGGATATGCCAAAATTCCTGTGGGTAGAAGCATACAACATGACAATCTATTTTATGAGAAAAAAATTTTCGGCGTAAATCACATGATAATACATTTGTCGACGCGTTTCGAACCGAGTGTGGTTCGTCGTCAGGACAAGTTGAAGAATCAGATCATGTCTACATATTAAATAGGGAGAACAGATCTTCCAACGGCCAGGTTTGACTGAAAAAAGACTATATTAGATCAGATTGGACAAACGGCTATAATTGACCAAGAAAGACAATAATTGTTATATTATTTATACTAGATCATTCAGATTAGTCATGAAAAGGGAATATTTATACTAATATTTAACATATATAATTAGTAATATTAACTAAAGTAATGTTAGTTATTACTATATTCTTGTTATAGTAATAGTATTATTCTTATTATTAATGGTTAGGGTAACTAATTAATATCAATTTATTAGTAAAGTTATCTAATAGATCTAGGGATATTAGTAATTGTAAGGGATTTATTGTATTATTATTATTAATATAATAGTGTTATAATAATAGTATTATTATTAAAGGATTGGGTAACTAATTTATATAAATTTATTAGTAAAGTTGTCTAAAGGGAACATTAAATATCTTATATTAGATAATTTAACCCATTTAGATAGTCATGAAAAGGACTATCTCTTAAATATAAGAAATCAAGGGAGATTTCCAAAGAGGATCAAAGAATAATGGCTAAAGAAAGCAGGATAAAGGATAACAAGGGGAAAAATTAGAAATCTAGAACAAGCCATTAATAGAGGGAGGGGAGGAAGGGGAAGAAACGACTAGGAAGAGAGGGCAAGGATCCAACAACTATTGATCTTCCAACCATCATCTCTATTGAGATTGCTTGGCCTTCTTTCAATCTCAATGGCTTCCCTAAATTTTCGGTGATGGAACTGCGCAACCTTAGCAATAACATTGGTCTCCTCAATGCAAACATGATGTTTGGTCGTCTCCTCTAGTGCGGAAGACTTGGTTCTCCCATGTTTTAGATCAGCTGCGTGCTCATTAATCCTTTGATTAATAGAGCGTCCAGTCTCACCAATATAGGGGGTCCCACAGGAACAAGGAATAATATAGACACCCTTCATGTCCTTAGGGTCGATAGGATCCTTCACTGATCGACCCTAAGGATATAGGGTTGATGCATTATTTTCTAGGGTTGGAAGTTTGGTAGAAGAATGGGGAGATCTTTCTTGGGCAAGGAAGATATGCTAGAGAGATTCTGAAGAGATTCAGAATGCATGATTGTCGACCCAGGGCTACTCCCATGATCACCAACTAGAAGAAAATAGATGCATCAGGAGACGAGGAAGTGGACCCCACCTTGTACAAACAATTCATTGGGTCGCTCATGTATCTAGTCAACGCTAGGCCAGACATTTGCTCTGCTGTAGTTAGTTCATGGTGGAACCAAAAAGGGTGCATTGGGCAGCAACTAGACACATTCTTAGGTATGTGCGTGGAACAGTCGAATATGGGTTGAAATACTCTAGAGGGGAGGATGTCAGAATAAATGGGTTCACAGATGCAGATTGGGTAGGTAGTTCAGTGGACAGAAAAAGTACCTCGGGGTACTGCTTCAGTGTTGGATTAGGGATGACATCTTGGTGCAGCAGGAAGCAGAAGTCGGTAGCTCTGAGCTCAACTGAAGCAAAATATATGGCAGCCAACACAACTACGTGCGAAGCTATATGGCTTAGAAAACTGCTTGTGAGCTTGTTTAGAAAAAGGATTGAAGCAACCAGGGTTTACTGTGGTAATTAGAGTTGTATCAAACTCGTCGAGAATCGAATATTTCATGATCGATTGAAACACATTGATATCAGATGTCAATTTATCAAAGACTATGCTCAACATGGGTCAATACCACTACAGTATGTCCCCATATGAGATCAGGTAGCATACATACTCACAAAGGCTCTAGGAAGAGCTAAGTTCATTCAGTTTAGAGAGCAGATCGATATGGTAGAGAATTCGTTTCAGGAGTAGAAACGAGTGATTTCTCAGTTACAGTGGCAGAGGGAGTTGCAGTACGGATGCAGTGTTGACAGTGGCAAGGTCAACAACAGTACAGATGCAACATTTGCACAGTGGTTGGTGGACAACATGTCAGACATCAACAACGCAGGGGGAGATGTTACAGAACAGAGTGATGCTTTAGCAGGTTGCATTGCTAGAGCACATTCCTCGCTAAGAGGGAGTGTTGATTTCTGGTAGCATTGGATGTGCTCTAAGTCTCAAATTTTGCAGGGAGGCTTAGATACATGCATTCTCCAATACCCATACATCGTTTTGGGAAATTCCACTCGGAGACAGTTTTATTAAAATAATTAAATATTTTTTAATGGGAACCTAAGTCTAAACTTAAGAAATTAAAATAATTAATGGGTATTAATTTAAACTGTGCCTGAAACTTCTAGAAGAAGGCGGAGTTCAAGTCAATATGATCCTAGCCATTGATTAGGATCTAATCTGTGCCATTGATTGATCAACGAGTGAATTATAAGAGAAGGCTTGATGGGCACTTGGAGAACACACCAGAGGTAGATACTCAGTTACCCGAGTAAGATCGATTTTCTCACTGTTCAAAGTTCGGCAACAGAAAATCTAATCAGAGGGAGAGTTGCGGGTAAGAACGGAAGAGCGGGCGTCAACATCTTTCGAGAGTGCAAGGCAAGAAGACGCAGAGCAAGGAGATACAACACAAACGCAGGTTGACGCAGAAAGAGGCAGTGCAAAGGAAGGTGATGCTGGGATTGTGTGGGCAGTTTGGTGCTGGGCCAATGTGGTAAAATTGACACAGAGGGACGCAAAAGGACTCAGAGGGAAGAGGAGTGCTTCTCCTGGATCGGAGATTTGTTAGGAAGTGTCTGTAAATTTTCTCACTTATGTTTTGCTGGTTGTAGCTTGTACATGAGATTTTGCTGAAGAATAATAAAGAAACCCTCATCCACTGCACCTGTTTTCCCACATTGGGTTTTTTTGGGAATGATTGTTCAAAAATAACTGTCGTGATTGTATTTGTGCCAATATTTTTTGCATTTACTTTCTGCAATATTTTAATTGTGAAGGCTGCAGTGTAATATAATAATAGATTTCGATATTTGCCATAAGAAAACTGTGAATAACTTATCTCTGAGATAATAAGTAGAAGAAATAATCTTAATCACTACAGTTGGATTTCTATTTAGAAATTTTCACAATTATAAGTGTTGAAAAACACAAATAATGAACTAAAGGTAAAAAGGCTTCCTAGAGTGAATTTACATGCTAGTATAGTCTTAAGCTACCTAGGACTTTTACATGACACTTTTTCATCATACTAGAATCATTTTTACAATATCGCCGCAGGGCTGCGAATCTGAAAGACAGACTGATGAGAAGAAGAAGATGAAAGCTCTGAAATTCTGGAATTCTGATTTGATATGATAGTCCGGGAATGCTTTGAAGTGTGCTGTGATCATGGAACCTTGACAAGTTTTCAAATGCAACTTCAGTGGTTAACATTACCCATCACTCAAACCAAAATCATTGATCAGGAATGCTAGGCTTTTTGTAGCATATTTTAAGGGTTGGATTAGGTAGTTTCATCAAAATTGGGCAGTGTAGAGTCTAGACTGATGTCCCTAGAGGATTGAGGTAGAGGAAAAGGGTGATACTAATGATGAGGATCCCAATATAAGTGGTGGCGCACCATTAGTTGTCATTTATGTTTTCCATTTAAATATTCTTGCTCATTTATTCATAATGATTTCTTTCCAAGTTTATATATACATATATATCATGTTTCTCTGCTTCCAATTTTTTTGGGTGTCACGTTTCCAGTGCTTTTCTGTTTCAGAAATGCATACCTATTTCACCGTATCATGCAACTTAGCTTTGAACCAATATTCACTTTATAAAAAGTTGCAAACATCTTGGAATAGCCCCTTACATGGGCACAGGTGCCAGATGAATTTTCAGTTGGAATTACAAGACTGAGGCATAGATGATTTTCTTCTTGCAAAGATAATTTTTCTTGTTGTATAGTATATACCCTTTTTGAAAGCAAAATTTTCTTGTCCAGGATTTATAATGTAAATCAAAGTGAAGTTTGCATGCGAGCCTTTTGAATGGTTATGTATTTGGAGTGTTATTTTGTTTAATGTCTGTGTACGAGTGTCTCACATAATTTTCTGTATCTCATGCAGCCCAAGGCAAGAATTTAGATGAGTTTTTCAAGTCAACAGCAGGTACAAACTGGTTTACCAGACTCAGTATGTTTTGAGTTGGATGACAGTCTTTCTATAGAGTGTATATATTCATAGAGTGTAAAATACTTTTATTTGTTTAAAATGGAAAGTTATGACTAGTTTGCGGAGAGACAATGCAGAGAAGCCAGTGTTTGGATGGCAAAAGAGTGAAGATTTCCATGTAGATGCTTAAAATAGGACAGCATTTGCACCTGACATAATGGAGCTTGGATGACTTGCTATTGAAATTGATTTTGTATGGCTAAATAATCAGGCTAAAGATGGAATTAATTTCAATTTGCATTGAAATAGGTTGTCTGTATTTGTGTAAGGTTGCTGATTTGTGGGTCTAGTGACAATTAGGTTTTTCGGTTTTTGGGTAATGGAGTATTTGACTGGGTAGAGTATGCTAGGCATTATAGAGTTTTGTTCAGTGTGATGATAAAAGAACCATGTCAAAACTCAGGCTTTAGGAAACCAATGTATGTGAGCTAGGTTATTATAATTTCAGCACATTGATAGGGGAACAGAAAAATACCTAGTTATGATAATATCTGAACATTTGTTTCATTTGACCTGCTTAATAAAATACATACCCAAACAAGTCATAGCATTTTATGATAAAGTTTTAACGTCTGGTTCCTTAGATTATTGCTTATTCTTATTCTGCAGCTTTTCTTTCAACTCTCCAACAAATTGCCTAGCCAAATTTGTCTAGCAGCTAAAATGCATAGGCAATTTATATGGTTACATTATTTTTAATCCTCAGAACTGTTCTTTATCCTCTCTTGATAAGCACCATTTCTTCTACTTTGCCTTTTTATTTCAGTTGAGTCTCAACTAGACTGGCCTCTGGGCCACACATCTACTCCTGAAGGAGTATCTCTTACAAACGTGGTCAAAGGAATTGTACTCTGCAACTTGGTGTAGGCCTTAAATTATATATATATTATATATATATATATATATATATATATTTTTTTTTTTTTTTTTTTACTTTCTGTATACAACCCTAATAGTGTCGGGACTCTGTTTGTTCTAATCTATTAAAGCATAGGTACTTGGTTCAATGGGAATTTTATCTCATATAATGTTTGAGTAAAGATTTGTTGAGACATGATGAGTGAGTCAGTGACTACTAACTAGTGCTAACAGTAATTAAATAGAATTGAGTGTTTAGTGTAGACAAGACTAATTTTGAATTCTATTAATTTCTTTGATTAGCTTGTCTAGTTTAAGATTGAATCTTCTACTGTGCTGACGATTACTAATGCCTTGCAGGAAAATTCCAAACTGATCTTGGCAAAGCCTGGGCTGCTGAGATAGTTTCTAGGAGAAACAGAAGCTAACAACGTGTGTAAATGATGTTATTTTTCCAAGGGAACTGAACTGTTTGGACTGGTAAACCGGTTTATTCATCTTCCAAGGTCATTCTTTATTTTCATAACCTCAAATAATTTTTAAGGGGCTTATTTGAGGTCACAGATGTCTGCAACATCTCTTGACATGTTATTGTACCAGTTAGTCAGGATTAAAATAAAATCACTTCCATTTAGAAAATAAAGGAAGTTTGCATTCTGTTAGTCTAGAGGAATGTTGGAAATGAGGTGTCCTCTCTTTTTATCCTCTGTGATAATGGAGCCAATTTTAATCGTGTTACAAGCTGTGGGTGGAAAGGCATTGTATGATGTTTTTCCTTCAGTTCTTAGAGATCTTAACTTGCATGGCAATTAGCTTTCTTCTTGTGGTACATTGAAAATAGTGAAGTTTGGTTTATGATTACAGTTACTTGGTTTATGATTAGGCATCTGACTGAGTGTGTTGGGTCTGAAGGGGCAACAAAGAGATCTAGATCAAGCAGTGAGGGTTTGATTAACTAGATCAGATACAATGTTGCATGTAATTCTTCAGTTAGACCATTTTCCTAAGAAGAGAGCCCATGTAATTTTGGAATTTTAACGAAGAACTGTGATTGGGTTGAATCCGTGCCATTTTTGTGATTTCTATTGGTAAATTTGCTTCCGCTGAATTTATTTCTTAATACCCTAGCTCTGCTTTTATTTAGTAGACAAATATGCACAGAACTAATTGTTGGATTGCTAGCGTAAGAAAATTAACATGGAGTCACAGCATAATCTTTGAAGATTACTTATCTTTGAATCACAGGTGGTAGGCTCATACTGGATTGTTGAGGCCAGTTTCGGTCATGATCATGTGAGCATATTTTTTTTTTTTTTTTTTTCTTTTGAGGAAGGTCAAAGAAACGATTGTGCAGTTTGATGAAAGGGTTTTTTTTTTTTTTTTTTTTTTTTTTTTTTTTTTATTTTATTTTATTTTATTTCTTAACAAATGGAGGGGCCTGATTTTATTTTTAGACCAAGATAAAAAAAAATGGAGGCCATAGTGGCCACCAACCTGTGGCTGTCATACCTGCTGATAGGGCAGCAGGCGGGCCCACACTAGAAAGAACGGTTTGAGGAATCAACAACAAAGAACACTCTGAGGCTGTGGGTCTGAGGAGAAGCCGTTGTGTTGGGGTAGTGTTGCTGGCCAAGAGCAAACAAATTGAACCAAGACAGGAAACATGGGCGGCTGGTGCATCAGTTGACAACAATAGAACATGACAGTGGGGAGAAGCCACTGATAATGGTAGAGCATTGAGACAAGCTGACCACAGGCAAAGTGTTGCATATATAGGGTGTCAAAAATTGAGAAGAGTCGCCAGGAATAGCAAGGAATAGTTGATGTGGGTTGGGCACAAGGAGATAGGGCTGCGAGAGTTCGAATGACGGCCAGAGAAGATCAAGCAGAACACTGCTGAGACAAGGAGCAACATGATAGGTATGCCCAACATCTAGATAAGGTTAGGTTGTCGCGCAGAGAGGGCCACACACAGAATTGAGGTCACAACAGCGAGATGCAGCCAATAGTAGCCCCCTAATAGAAGGGATAGACCTGTAGTGACATAGGGAGGCTCGAAGGTAGGCCATAACAGGGATGTTGGGCCAAACAAAGAAGGTTGTGGTTGAGGAAGGGCCGAGTTTATACAACGACATAGAAGTTGGTTAAATGTTGAGTGAATAGGTGGCTAGTGTGAAATTTTCTTAATTGCAGCAACTGGAAATTAATCTTTTATCTTATGCGGTTTATTTGTATTCAGAAATTATTATGACAAATAATGATTAATTCACCACTGCAATCTTCACAAATAAAGTTCAGGAGCTGAGATAATAATGCACACACAAAATTTTGGACACCAAGATTTTTGGACAATAGTCCTTGGAAAAAATCCTATGTGGGGAAAGCAATTCAACAGATGAGGGTTTATAGTATTAATCCTTAAATAATTTGAGAAATAAAACTGCTTGCCTAATACTGGCAAAGCACTGTCATACAATTTTCTCCATTGGAAAATAAATATGGAAACCCACGTTTCCTCTGCAAAATAAACTCGACCTCCTTAGTGCTACTGTCACCTCCTGTTTGCTATGCACATTAGAAATTCTTGCGGCCCAAATTGGAACTCACGCCACTACATGAAAATTGTTCCTGCAACCCCTTTGTCCGTTTGCAAACTCACACTTTCTCTGGCACCTATCTCCAGAAACTGGAAATTGATCTGTTGCCTAGATCTGCACATTAGCTAACTTGCACTATCTGATACGACCTCTCTACAGATTTATTTGACCTCCCTTGCTGTCACTGGAACGTTGGAAAATTTATGGAATTCTTCTCTAGAAATCTTCTCCAAAATCCTCTGCTGAAACCCTGTTGCTGGTGTCTCCCTCTGCTTCAACTGTGTCCTTGCTGATCACTGCAACTGGATAAGTCGAATTGCTCAAGTGTGTCTCTCCAAATTGCACCGACTTGCTCTTAATATCTCTCATTGAGCAATAAATGGCCATGATCTAATCACAATCGATGTCTAAAATCATCTTGACTCCCATTAAATGACTTTTTCTGGAAGTCTCTAGAGTAAAATCAATTTTCTTCAATTAATTTGATTTAATTAACCAATTTTCCCAAGTTAGACTTAGGAAAATAAATAATAATTGGCTAATAAATCTAATTGAGGTGTTTCTTGCGAAACCTTTTCTAGGTATTGTAGAAAATGTGTTCCTTAGCCTCATAGACACCATAGAGACTATAACACTTGTTTGTTGCTACCAAAAACTAACACTCCCTATTAGCGAGGAAGGTGTTCTCCACTACTCCCATCTTATCCCCAAAGAAGACAAACTTTGGCTTACCCAAGACCTTGGTGAGAATATCTGGAATCTACTCACATGTGGGAACATGCTATAATTGAATTGATCTATGCTACACACAATCTTTGATGACATGGTATCTTATGTCAATATGCTTCGATCTATCATGAAACATTGGATTCTCAAAGAACGTGATGTAAGTCTGATTATCATAGTAGATACTACTTGAATACATTCGTTGATCAAACAGACCCACTAGTAGCTTCCGAAGCCAAATAACTTTGCATGTGGTTATGGTAGCTGCCATGTATTCTGCCTTTGCAGAACTCAATGCTACAGACTTTTTGCTTCCTACTGCACCAAGAGACAATCCCTGATCCAATACTGAAGCAACACCCTGAAGTACTTTTCCTGTCCATTGAACTGCTTGCCCAGTCTGCATCTATATATCCATAAAAAATAACACCATGACCTCAAGCATATCTCAAACCATACTCGATTGTACCACACAAATACCTCAAAACAGGTCTCGCTATTGTCCAATGCAACCTCTTTGCCTCCATAAATTGTCTGAGAGTGTTGACCGCGAAACAAATCTCTAACCTAGAAGTGACTAGATATATAAGAGATTTGATGCGCTGCCTATATAAGGTTGGGTCCACATCTACGTCTTCTGATGTGCCTCTCTTCCTCTAGTTGGTAATAATAGGCGTGGACTGTTGAAAAATGTGTACCGAGGTTCGTTCTTCATAAATATGAAATGTATTTTTGATTCTTGTAAATTATAAAATGAAAGAAAATTATTATTATTATTTTTGGAACATGGGTTTCATGCTCAAGGTCTTTCATTTTATAGGCCAAGTAGCCATTGAGTGCTTCTAGGGTTGGTCTTACGTCAAGAAGTCAAAAGAGTCATTGTCATAAGTTGAAGATCCCATCAAGCACATTGTAACTTGTAAAGAAAATTATTTTTGTTCTTAAAAGTGTCAAAATACCCTTGAAGACCAAGTCAACCTAATTTGAGGAGCAACATCCACCTTAAGAACCCTATGTAAAGTGTAAAGGAGGAAACTCGACCTACTTGGATCATATTCATCTCTCACTCCTTCAAGCAAAGGAGGAAGAAGAAGAAGGCAACACAGAAGGAAGAGGATGAAGAAGACTTGTCTTTGGGCTATTTCTCTATCATACGTGTGAAAGAATGCTAGGGTTTTTGCAGTTGGTCTAGGGTTTTCTTCTACAGGTTCAACCTTGAAGAAGGAAAGGAAAGAAGGTCAAGCGAAGGTCACAAGAAGCCATCCTCAAGCTCCAGAAGGAAGAGAAAGCCAAGCGAAGGTCTAAGGAAGCCTTGGGAGGCTAAAAGAAGCTCACACGTTTGGCATCAACAACTACAGGGGGCCGAAAATTTCTGGTCTGTAGTGAACGTTGAAATTTTACAATTGGGGGTTGAAGTTGTGCTACTGGAAGAGATTTGACTGGGTTTGACTTAGACAAGCAAAGCACATCATCTGGAAGGGTTGGACTTGGTCTTGGAGTGTATTGGTCGTGGTCAAAAGGTCTTGGAATTCATCAATTGAAGAATCTATAAGGAAGAGGAGATTTGTGGATTTCCCTCTCAAGTGGAGAGTTTTTCCCTTGGCTTATAGAGTATATTTTGTGTTGTTATTCTTGTTTTTGGTAGCTGTTTGATGATATACAAACATAATAATAAGTAAAGAAGCTAATACGTAAGAAAAGGTAAAAAGACCTCACAAGCAGTGATCAAGAAAAGAGAAATCTCTCTAATCATTTCCCTGTAGATTTCTCAACATGGTATCAGAGCTAAGGTTGGTAGAGGGCATTATAAAGATCTCTACTATATTGAATACGTTCTTAAAGAAGTGTTCAAAGATAGCAAGTCATCTCAAGAAGGGTATCAAAGAAGCATGGAACCTCCTATTGACTCCCAAGAAGAAAGAAACCAAGACAAAGGACGAAGGACTCTTCTCAACGCTCACTGACACATTTCAAGATGAGAACATCTGGGTGATCGATAATGGAGCATCAAGGCACATGACCGGGCATCACAAGCAACTAAAAACATTGTTAAAAGGAAAGTCTTCTTAGTCTGTAGAGTTTGGAGATAATAAGAGCTATCCTGTGAAAGGAATTGGATCAACCTCAATAGAGTTGGAGAATGGAGGCAATATTCATCTCAACAACATCCTATTTGTTCCACGTATGCATAGGAACTTATTCTCCATTTCAAGTCTAGAAGAGAAAGGTGATAGAGTGGCTTTCATCGATGGAAAAGTTGTAGTATGGAGTAAAAACTTGTTAATTTTAGATAACAATGGTATGTTCTTTGCTTTAGCACAATTTACTTCAACGTTCCTTATCAACCCAATGACAATTTGCAATTATTTCCAGTAGCAATCACATTAACTTAATCACATTGACAGTAAATGCATATAGAACATAAAAACAAGTGCAGAAGTCAAGCTAAGACAAGAGGACACAAGATTTGGCAGATGCTAGGGAAAACTCCAATGTGCAGAAAACCCTTTGATCAAATCATCTTATTATTTTTCAATAATTCAATAGAGAGAGAGAGAGTACAAATATCAAATTTACTTGCCCAAAACAACCCTCACAAAATCAACAGTCAATTGCAACCCTAACCATAAAGTCGACGCTGGTAAAATCAACACCAAAACTTCCTTTAAGCAGCTTGGTCAACAATAGTCCAATTTGGTCGTCAAGGAGTCAAAGTCAACCTAAAACAATTTGGTCAAAGGAGAGAAATATTGCTGTAATTTATGCGGTCAAATCTGAAGTCAACGTTGGTCAACCTTCCCAAAACACTATACTATTAGTGTAACCCCTTATTGTTATTAGTACAACCCCCTTATTATATTGTTGTGTCCATGTAATCCCCATATTGTTATTATTGTGCCCCATAGAAGCCCACTATTGTTATTATTGTACCCTTACATTATTATTGTTTTTCGGCTCCAGTTATATTATGATCCCTTAGACTCCTATATATAGAAAGGAGGTCTTGTCATTTGTATCATCCAAGAATTGTTCATTTGTGTAATGTAAAGGAGGTTGCTTCCTTGAAGAGTCTTATTTCTAAGACATTGTTCTATCTTTTTTATCTTTTTGTGAGCTGGTTTCATAACATTTGGTATCAGAGCTTTGGATTCTACGGTTTCACTGCTCCAAATAGGTCATCGTGGCATTTTTGCTATAACGTTTTTGCTACAAAGTTTTAGAAGCCAAAAAAAAAATCCATTTGAGACAGAATCAGTCTGAAACTCGAGCATGAATTTCAGATTGTCTCGCTATATTTTTAGAGATATGATCTGAGGAAGTTAGGGTTTTTGCAAGCTCTAGAATTTTGTCTAAAATAGGTCATCATGGAATTTTCGCTATAGCATTTTCGCTACGAAGTTTCAGAAGCTAAAAAAAATCCCATTTGAGAAGAAATCGATTTGAATGTCGTGTCTGAATTTCAAGTCTTGGATCACTATATTTTCGGATATATGATATGAGGAAGTTAGGGTTTTTGCAAACTCCCGAATTACATCCTAAACAGGTGACTTTGGGAAAATCGTCATAACTTTCTCTCTGTACATTAGATTGAAATTTTGTAAGAAGTTATAGAAAGAGGACGAACTGTATTTTGTTTGGGTATAATTTTCAGAACCTAAGGTTGAAATTGTGACATGTGGCACGTCGTACAAGTTCACTCTACTGAGCTAGCATATAATTAGGTCATTGCAGGAGATTGGGAATAAATCTTTCTTCGGGAATCCAATTGCGATCATACTTGCGGAGTTAGAAAGAGGACTCAGAGGGCTATTACAGGCTGAAATTTCAGAACTTAAAGATTCGAAATTACAGTTACAGTCGTTTCAAAATCGAGCTCCTAAAATCAAGAAAAAGAAAAAGAGGAAGTTTTATGGCAAGGATCTGGTAAATTGGATACTATAGATGGAGAAATATTTTGATCTACATGGTGTACCACTGTTACAAAAAGTAAGTATTGCATCTAATTATTTAGAACCGAATCAATTTTTATGGTATAAAGGGTTTTGTTCTCGTAAGCCACTTGTCACGTGGTCAATTTTCACAGAGGAAATGATAACACATTATGAGGATACCAAGAGCAACACCTTTAGCCAATTGATAAATCTCAAACAAAAGGGTTCAATGGCAGAGCACATTGAGGACTTTCAAAAATTGAATATAAGGGTAAATGATATTCTAGAGAAGTAAAAGATATAGTTTTATCTATGCCATGGAAGTTGATATCAATGGTATGAAAGCATATTGGAAGAAAGACATGGAAGATTTGAAGAAAAACATGGAACGCTTGAAGGAAGGTGGGACAAAGCTGCTACAAGAAAGGCCTCCTAATGATGAAAATGATCAAGAAACGTCAAAAGAAGAGGATATACAC
The DNA here is from genome assembly GCA_000404065.3 of Pinus taeda. Taxonomy (NCBI): domain Eukaryota; kingdom Viridiplantae; phylum Streptophyta; class Pinopsida; order Pinales; family Pinaceae; genus Pinus; species Pinus taeda. The sequence goes on along the minus strand of APFE031545617.1, from coordinate 3,140 downwards.
CTGGAACCAACCTAGAGAAAGAACAAATGAATCCGACCATATCTTGTATTGTAATGACATAAATTATCATGCCTCAAACTCTCAAGATAGAAGGACATATTAAGAAGAAAAAGGTTCAAGCAGTGAAATATCAGGAAGAAAAGTATCAAGGAACATAAAAAAAAAGGATACTCACCAGGAACCAACCCCAGAGAAAGAAGAAATGGATTCGACCATATCTTGTAATGCATTGGTCGGAATTACCACTATTCAAACTATAAAGATAGGAGGACATATCAAGAAGAAAGATGTAATAGTGTTGATTGATTCAGGTAGTACTCATAATTTTATTCATTGTAAGATAACCAAGGAATTGAATTGCTTCCTATATCCAACACCATAGTGTCAAGTGACGGTTGTAAGTGGAGGAACCATAAATTGCTCCAGAATGTGCCATAATATCAAGCTATCCATGGGAGAATATGTATTGAATAGCCTAATGCTTTCCGTTCCAATGGGTGGTACTGATGTTGTACTAGGAGTCCAGTGGCTACAATAGTTGGGTACAATAGCTTTTAATTTTCAAGAACTTTTCATGAAATTTTCTTTGGAAGGAAAGAAAGTTGAATTAAGGGGTATCACAGGGAAACCAGGAAAGATAATCAGCTCTAGCAGAATGACATAGCTTCTAAAGAAAGAACAATGAGGCGTAATTGCACAATTATGTTCGCTAATGGTTCCCACATTGAAATCATCTATTTCTTCAGATCTCCAAAAGGTCTTGGACAATCATTCCAAGGTATTTGAGACTCCCAAAGGTCTCTCACGTAATTGTGATCATGATCATGCTATTCATTTGATTTCAGGAAGTGTTCCTCCAAACATCAAGCCTTATAGATATCCATATGCTCAAAGGAGTGAAATTGAACATATGGTTGCAAAAATGGTAGAGGTTGGTATAATTATCCAACCAAATTTGATAAACAAAGCAAGGGATGAATGGAAGAATGGCGAAGCAAGGTGGGAACTCATTCAAAAGTTGCCGAAGATCCTAGTTCCAACAATATTGCCAGAACTTGACAAGGAAGGAAAAATCATATTGGAACCTGAAGCATTCACATAACCAAGAAGTTGACAGCTACGAAATCGATCAATTTCATAGTGTCTCACTAAGTGGAAGAACTTACCTGCTGAATATTCCACATGGAAGGATGATAATTTTTTACAAAAGCATTAAGAACTACTCAAGTGTTGAGGACAACACTTTTTGAAGGAGAGGGGCATGTTAGGTCCCTATACTACTAGTGTAACCCGTTATTTTTATTAGTAAAACCCCCTTATTATATTGTTGTGCCCATGTAGTCCCCATATTGTTATTATTGTGCCCCATAGAAGCCCACTATTGTTATCATTTTGCCCATACATTATTATTGTTATGTTGGCTCTGATTATATTATGACCACTTAGACTCCTATATATAAAAAGGAGGTCTTGTCATTTGTATCATCCATGTAAAGGAGGTTGCCCCCTCGAAGAGGCTTATTTCTAAGGCGTTGATCTATTTTTTCTATCTTTTTGTGAGTTGGTTGCATAACAGTACGAACTAATCAAGAGAAGAGAGAGAGATGAATGATTTGATGAGTGATGTCCAATTGAGGAGAGATGTCACTCCTATTTATACAATTCATTAAGGGTGAGGAGACACATCCATTGGGTTTCTTGAGCCTATTTGATTGAGGCCGAACTTGACAATTTGTGCATGAGAGATAATAAATTAAAAATTCCACTTCTGCTTGTCCAAATGAGATGATCTTTATATCAAAATTGGACCTCTCGAAAAGAGGAATTCAATGCAATAATCATCTCCATCATATGAGCTGTTCTAAGGTGGAATTTGGGCCTAGTTGCCAATTTTAACACCTCCTCTCAACTAGGGAGAATTCCACCTGCCAATCCATCTACTATCATCATACCATCCTGTCATCATGTACCATCTTTGTCATCACTACCCTGCCCTGCTGAACCATGAAGTATTAATGAAGAAGAAGTGATGGCGAGTGAGTCACATGACTTTACCACTCTCCACTGACATCCCAGATCAAGTTGTTGAACAACATGCATCCTAGTCATAGGGAGTACTTGCCATGAGTCCATACACGATGGCCCCTAACCACTTTTTTCAACTCATTGGCCAGATGAGAGGTACTTTCCATGAGTCCCAGACTCCATGGGTAGGATGCGTGTTGGGTAATTGGTAGGAGAAGGTGAACCACTCATCCTACTCATATGCCATAGGAGAAGGTGAACCATTCATCGTATGCATATGACAATCGTAGGGGAAGGTGAACCACTCACTCTATATCTAGCGCACCACTAGGGGAAGGTGAACCACTCACCTTGTATCTAGCGCACCACTGGGGGAAGGTGAACCAGTCACCCTATGGTCGCTCATAGCTCCAAGAAGTACCCAAAGCCCCTAGGAGCTTCCATAGCTTAGTGTCCAACTCATATGGGACCCTCATAGGAGGGTCTTTGCACGACTCCAAGTCTCTCTCGGAAGGTTAAGAATTTGACCTTCCCCAAAGGCTTCGTGAGAATATCTGTGACTTGCTCATCCGTCTTGATGTGTTGGAGCCTTATTACTCCTTGTTGTACCATATCTCGGATAAAGTGGTACCTGATATCAATGTGCTTGGAGCGGTCATGGAACACGAGATTCTCCGATAGGCAAATCCTACTCTGGTTGTCGTAGAAGATCATAGTGGTATCTAACACGTGCTCAAATAGCTCACCGAAGAGCTTCCTCAACCAAATAGCTTCACAACAGGCCATACTCTGTTAGGATATTCCGACACATAGGAAATAGTTAAGTTCAACTTGGTCTAGTATAGAGTTAGGTATAGAGTTAGGTAAAGTGTGTTTCTTTACCGTTGTACATTTTGTAACTTACAATCCGACGGTCACGATATGTAGTGATCCAACGGTTCACTCTCTCCTTGGTATTACTGACACTTGATCCGTGGCTTGACACCCGATTGCTCCATGAGTTCTATTTAAAGCGCATGGAGGGTCATTGTTCGGGTAATCTGTCTATGAGAGAAAGCTTATGTAAATTTTCATTCTTTGATTAATAAATTTCCTGAAGTGGCCACGTTGGCTCA
>APFE031545609.1:241578-285533 GCA_000404065.3 Pinus taeda | reverse complement strand
ACTTCAGTGATTGAGTTCTGTGGAGTTGGATCAGGAGTTGATGGAGTTGTGTTCAGTTTGACTTAGTTGAACTAGTTGTAGTTAGTCTAATTGCAATTAGACTAAGTGATGAGTGTTGTGAATTAGTTATTAATTAATTCACTAATTATTAACTCATAAAGCAACTGAAGAATACATCAGTTAACTCAGTGCATGTTCAGTTCAGTGGAGACAAGTGTTAGAGGTTGAGATTGCTATTAGTTGTGACTATAGTTGTGCATAAGATTTTACACAATCAGTGGGATTGAGTTTCCAATGAGGATTGCGCAGTATATGCCCAGTGAAATAGCTTGTGCTCATGTGATTTTCACTTGGCATTGTGCAATAGAGGCAGGCAAAGCAGCGGAGGAGATTTGAACTTGTGACTTGTTCGGATCTGAGCTAGTTTTGTGTGTAACAGGTGGAGCTAGTATTGATTACTTGCGAGGAGTATTGTACTATGTTTGTTACATGTTATCAATCATATAATATACAGATGGTTTGGGATTTTTAGCGAGATGCTTTCCCCGAGATACATACTATGTTGATATATGTGTTTGATGCTTCTATGTGCGCATGTTTATGTTTCTGAATACTGCAAAATTGATGATCAATGGTAGATGAGATTATGCATTACGCATGCATTCCGCAATAGCGTATAATTAGGATAATCTCGGTTGAATAAGTGTCATATTATTCATAAAATTTCTACAATTTTTCTTATTTACTAATCACCAGGAATTACTATATAACAATGAACTTAAGTTAAATCAAAGGCATTCTAAATAGGTTGAACTCTTGCAAAGTTATACATTTGTTCTGAAGCATAATTCAGGAAAGTCGAACAAAGTTGTAGATGCTTTGAGTAGGAGATTGTTTCTACTCAACACTTTGTCAGTAGAAGTGGTGAGTTTGGAAAGTATGAAGGAGTTTTATGTAGAATATTTTGATTTTGGAGAAGCTTGGACAAGTTGGATAGCACCCTGGAATGTTGACAGAACCATGATCTTGGATCACCATATCTAAGAATGGTTTTTATTTAAAAATCAGCAATTGTGCATGCTTAAGGATCAATGAGGTTGAATATTATTAAGGAGCTACATGGTGGAGGCTTAGGTGGAATTTTTGGCATGGATAATACTGTGACGTTGGTAAAGGAGAGGATTTTTGGCCTAGCATCAACAAGGATGTCAAAAAAGTTGTTGAGTATTGTAGAGTTTTCAAACTAGTAAAGGGTAGAATTCAAAATACAAGGTTGTATACTCCATCGTTGGTACCGAAAAGGTCATGGGAAGATGTGAACTGATGCAGGATTACCCCTGCTTTACCCACAGTATGCATATAGACCTATGCATGAACAATTTTCCCCAGGACTTATAATGACCTACCAGGTCAAATCTTCAATAATGGTGATGGTTAAGGCCCTTTCCTTTAGAACTCATGCGGAAACATATTAATAGAATTAACCAAAGTCTAAACCCTCGTTTACTTTACACCTCATAAAACTTTGGGTTATAATTGGACTTAATCTGTAAAACCCTTCTATCGACGATTTAATCCATTAGAAACCCTTTATAATAGATAACACAGAAAACCACATAAATCATACCTTTTTTGCCGATCCTCGGCTTTTGCACAGTTGCGGAGAATTGCCTTTATCGCAATTGCTCATTGCAGTTATCATGGTCATACCACATATACGCCTTTATCAATCCTCCAACTCCGATATGTGACTATCAGCACGTTGAAATAATGCTTTTGCATTAAAAGACTTGGGCACAGCACTTTATGGAGTACAAAGGAAATACATGAAATCCCGACCCCAAATACACAAGGCCAGACTTCAAATATTTTACACATGTGTTCATAAATATTGTCAGGTCCACTTTTCCATATCAAACCTTCCGTTGCACTGTTCCTCCTCTAATTTCTGATCACCGATGCCTCTGATCAAATATTGACCGTCGATCTAAACTTGATTTGACGGTTGTTGATTAACTCGATTAATAAACTTATGCAGCAATCCTCCACCGTCGAATTGTACCAAATGGATCTGACAGTTGTTGTTGATATCAAGTGGACAAGTAGCACGAGGATTAACCACCCGCTAAGTAGTTTCCTCTCTCCTCCTTGCAGCCACGTGTCCAACGTTTAATGGGATTGGTTGCTCGCCCTTCAATACCTCTTACGGTTTTGGTGCCGCCCGAAATCCACTTTCACTATTTAAGCCCGCTCTTCACCAATTAAGTTGCGACTTAATCCTGGCCATTGATCTTCAAGATCCAACAGCTACCATGCATCGTTTCTTCACTTTTCATTTTTCTCTTTACTTAGCTTTTACGCTATTTCCTCAAGGTTTCATTGGTTTTTGGTTTTCTTCTGGAATCTTGACACTCCGCCGTGCGACTCCTTCTGAGCTTAACTCTATGAGTTTCTTTAGTTCCTATTCCTTCAAAACATTACTGGGGCTCTTCGAATGGATTCAACGCTCCATTCCTTTCCGTTGTATTGCTTCTCCTTTGTGTATTTTCCTCAACCCCGTTTGCATACATATATCTATGCAACTCTTTTATTTACTATAATTTATCAGTCAAATCTTGAAACACACATTTATATGGGCTTGGAATTAAACCTCTTTATTGATAACCAACTAATTACACAATTTCTCTATCTTTGGCCTGATCTTCTAATGTCAGTGGCCTCTGATTTACAAGCTTCCTGTAGGCTTACAATCACACTCCAAACTACTATCTATCTAACCTATTCAACCTCTCCAACCTCTGTCTATGCCTTTTTGGCTTGCATTTATACAAAGGGATTCTACAACCAATTTCTAGTTTAGGTCCATAAACTCCTCAACAAAATTCCTAAAATCTCTTCCTCATCCCTAAGGATTCTCTCAAATCCACAAAATCATGAACTAACTCCTAATCTAAGATTTACAATCAATTCTCAATCCTCTTATCACACAACTATCCTAAATCTATCATGTTCTCCTACATTCGAGAACATTTACAATTATGCCTCATAGTATTCAATTAATTCCTATTCTCATTAAAATCACTCAAAACATTCAATAATTACATTAATTCAATACTTAGGAAACCAACTTCCTTGAAACACAAGACCCCCTATGTCTATTAGAATACAATGAGGATGTTGAGTTGAATGCTCCTACATCAGACTCCCCAAGTAAGAAAAGTTATGACCTCCTGTTCATAAATCTGGATAATTGATTCCTCCTAGATCCCAAACTTTATTTTGTAACTTGTCTTTGCTTGTCCATTGTTCTATTGTTGCTATTGCCTGCTGTTGTTCTCCAGGTATCCATACCTTATGTTGCAATGCTCCACTTCCCCTGCTCTCATGGTCTACTGCTATCTTCCTCTTGTTGTCACTCCTCTCCTTTCTTGTTATTGTCTTCTTCTAAGACACTTTCATCATTAACCTTCTTATCAATTCAATTTCTCTGTCCATTATATCCTTTGTTTGCTGATTGCTTTAATCTCTTAATTGATGAACTCTCCTTCTTGCTTGTTCTTCACTTATTCTAATCGCCTCCTTTTCATCCTTACCCTCTTGTTTAATGTTATTTTGCACCTTTCTGCGGTTGCTATATTGTCTTTCAGAACAATTTCCTGCTTCTGTTTCTTGCACCTGTCAACTTCTTCTTGATTATTATTTATGACAACTTCTTTGTCATCCTTCTTTAGCAATCTATCTTGAACATCTATCCTTTGCTCTTCCAATTTTTTTCTTTGAAAGTCTAATTATCTATATAACTCAATGATTTTACTTGGAGTGAACTTTGGAAATTTTACACAATCTCCCATTTCTTCATTTGCTATTGATCCATCATCACATGATCCTTCTTCCTCTACTAAATCTTTCTTAACATCCTTCAGTAGATGTCCTTCCTCTTCTTCTTTCATTTGGCTGTCCTCCTGTGCCAAATATGTTCCAGTTTCGGCAACAAAATCTTCAATTATAAGACAATCATCATAATAAAAAATATAAGGCTTCTGTACCTCTCCTTCCTTTGGCAACACTACATTATGCTGCTCAGATCTCTCTTCTTCTGTTAGCATATCAGTATGCTAATTCAAGCTCAAAGAACTCTTGAGACTGTCAGCTAGTCTCTCCTTCTCATCATTTGTTTCAATGATGTCTTTCAACACTTGTCCATTGTAGCAAATTGATTCTTTTCCAGTCTCCTTGTCATATTCTACTTCAAAACTTTCATCTTCTGGAAGGTATTCTTTCATGTTTTTGACAGCTTTAAAAGACTAACTATATTCTTCCAAACATACAATCATACACAAATCATTAATTTTAAAAATACAAGACCTTTTAGTCTCATTTCATGTTTCAATTATCAAGTCTTCTGGCTGCTTTGAATCATTCATATGATTCAACTCAACTTGCTTTTCATCACTTTCAAAAAGTAATGGTCCACGTTTTGGTTCACATATCGAAACTTCAACATCTTCTTCAGCATCTTCCTTTTGTTGTAGCTCAACTCTTTCGAGTTTCTCTATAATCTATTCAAGTTCCCTTAGCTCCTTTATTAACTGCATATTCACCTGTTGTTTCTTCTTCTCTTGTAGCCTCTACCACTTCACTTTTTTTCTCATGACATACAATATTTCTGATCCATCTCATTTCTCTGCAACATTTCCATTAATACTTCAAGCTAAATTTCTATCTCAGCCTTCTCCCTCTCATATTCTTCTTTACTTATCTGTCTCTATATGCCATTTACCTTGGCATCTCCTTTATTTTGTCCTTGGTTGTGGTTTCTTTCAGAACCTCTATTATGACTGTCACTAGTCATCATCCTCTCCATCTCTATGAGTTCCTCACTCACTCACTATGAGCTGCACTAAAGCCTCTTCAACAGAAAGTATGCCCTACTACCACTTACCTCACCAAGCTCTCCTCTGTACTTGGTCTTTTGGCAAGCAATTGGTTCTCTATCTCTGGAACCTCCTTCGAGCAATTTCTTTCCTCCTTCTAGGCTTCAACTCATCTGTACTTTCTAAGAACACAATTGTCCTCTTTATCCAATCCCTGTTGGAATTCCTCAAGGTTCTGCCACATTCTGCTTTCACTTAGAAACTCTTACTAGCTTCCTTTATCTCTTAGAAATTCTACCCACATCCTTTGTGGAATTGCCTTTGCGAGTTGCAACAATACCTTTGCATCAATGCCAAGACTACAACATTCCAATCTTCAAATCCAATTAAAATAAAACCATATAATCTTACCTTCAATATCTCCACCTGATCTTGTCCTCCCGTGCACCTGCACTTTTGAATGGATTGTTCTTTTCACTATCCTTCAATTGTATCTTCAAACTATGTTACTTCAAGAACTTACAAAGTCGTTCTTACATTTTTACTACTGTAATCCTACTCTAAATATCATTCATTCAATATCTACTAATCATTAGACAAATTTGCATAGCTTCACCTACCTTCAAGATCTCACCATTTCTGCAAATTTGTTTCAGTAGAGCTTTATGCTTCCACTACATAAATTCTCAATATTCAGCCACTGTCAATCAAATTTAGAGTCTAATTATTTCTTCCAATCTTTCGGCTTTATCTTGGCAAAGCTTAGCTATCAGCAACAATTCCTCCTCTGTCGAGTTTTCTTCCACTCAGAAATACTTAACAGTTTCTTCCATTACTGCTTCTTAAGGCTTGATCTTCTTTTGTTGAGATACTTCATTAGCTGCAACTATCAATCTTCAATCTATTTCTTTATCCAGCAAAACTCAAATCAGAGTTAAATAAAACAATACCTGCATGGTTTCTCCACCCACTCTTCACAACAGAGTGAATCTCCATTATTAAAAACATCATTGTAAATTCTTTATGTTCCTACAGTCTCTTCTTAATTCTTGCTCACCTGACTCTAAGAACTTAACTACTCTTCTCCAGTTTCAATTTCAAACATTTCACAATTCCAAATACAGATTCATTGGCATAAATCATTTACTCTACTTTTCTCAAAATCTGAACATTCTATCAAAATGCGGAAATATCAAGATGAGTGTTTCTCTTACCAATCTCCCAACTTTACTCTGGTTGCTTCATTGTCAGGTTAGAATCTAATCTCCCTTGCCTGCATACTCATCTTTCTAAATATCTTTATTCTAAATTCTTTCAAAGAAACTTTCACACATAATTTCTATGTTCAACTCTGATACCAAATGGCGCAGGGTTACCCCTGCTTTACCCACAGTATGCATATAGACCTATGCATGAACCATTTTCCCCAGGAATTTATAATGACCTACTAAGTAAAATCTTCAGTAATGGTGATGGTTAAGGCCCTTTTCTTTAGAACTCATGTGGAAACATATTAACAGACTTAACCAAATTCTAAACCCTCATTTACTTTACCCCTCATAAACCTTTGTTAAATCCTTATTCCGCACATATATACAAAGCCCCCTTTTTAACTTTGGGTTATAATTAGACTTAACCATAAAACCCTTCTATCGGCACTTTAATCCATTATAAACCCTTTATAATAGATAACACACAAAACCACATAAATCATACCTTTTCTGTCGATCCTCAACTTTTGCACAGTTACGAAGAATTACCTTTATTGCAATCACTCATCATAGTTACCATAGTTATACCAAATATACGCCTTTATCAACCCTTCGACTCCGATATGCGACTATAAATAACACTTTTGCATTAAAAGACTTGGGCACAACACTTTATAGAATACAAAAGAAATACATGAAATCCCAACCTGAAACACACAGGACTAAACTTCAAATATTTTACACCCGCATTCATAAATATAATTGGGTATTCTTTTCCATATCAAACCTTCCGCTGCATTGTTCCTCCTCTGTTTTCCAATCACCGATGCCTCCGATCAAATCTTGACCATCAATCTAAACTTGATCCGATGGTTGTTGATTCACCCGATTAATAAACTTACGCGACAATCCTCCACCATCAATCTATACCCAATGGATCCGACGGTTGTCATTGATATCGGGTGGACAAGTAACACAAGGATTAACCATCCAATAAGCGGTTTCCTCTCTCCTCCTCGCAGCCATGTGTCAAACGTTTAATGGGATTGGTTGCTCGCCTTTCAATACCACTTACGGTTTTGGTGCCGCCCAAAATCCGCTTTCACTATTTAAGCCCGCTCTTCACCGATTAAGTTGTGACTTAATCCTGGTCGTTGATCTTCAAGATCCGATGGCTATCATGCATCATTTCTTCATTTGTCATTTTTCTCTTCACTTAGTTTTTGCACTATTTCCTCAAGGTTCCTATGGTTTTTGGTTTTCTTCTAGAATCTTGACACTCTGCTGTGCGAATCCTTCTGAGCTTAACTCTCCAAATTTCTTTAGTTCCTATTCCTTCAAAACATTACTGGGGCTCTTCGAATGGATTCAACGCTCCATTCCCTTCCACTGTATTTCTTCTCCTCTGTGTATTTGCCTCGACCCCACCTGCATACATATATCTATGCAACTCTTTGATTTACTATAATTTATTAGTCAAATCTCGAAACACACATTTATATGGGCTTGGAATTAAACCTCTGTATTGATAACCAAATAACTACACAGTTTCTCTATCTTTGGCCTGATCTTCTAATGTCAGTGGCCTCTAATTTACAAGCTGACCGTAGGCTTACAATCACACTCCAATCTACTATCTATCTAACCTATTCAACCTCTCCAACCTCTGTCTATGCCTTTTTGGCTTGCATTTATACAAAGGGATTCTAAAACCAATTTCTAGTTTAGATCCATAAACTCCTCAATAAAATTCTTAAAATCTCTTCCTCATCTCTAAGGATTCTCTCAAATCCACAAAATCATGAATTGACTCCTAATCTAAGATTTACAATCAATTCTCAATCCTCTCATCACTCAACTATCCTAAATCTCTCATGTTCTCCTACATTCGAGAAAATTTACAATCATGCCTCACAATATTCAATTAATTCCTATTCTCATTAAAATCACTCAAAACATTAATTAATTACATTAACTCAATACTTAGGAAACCAACTTCCTTGAAACACAAGACCCCCCTATGTCTACTAGAATACAATAAGGATGTAGAGTTGAATATTCTTGCATCATGAGCATGGACTTTGTCTTGGGGTGCTGAGGACACAAAGGAAGCATGATTTAGTGATGGTTGTTGTAGACCGGTTTTTGAAGATGGCACATTTCATAGCATGTAAAAGGATAAATGATGCTACTAAAATGGTTGTTTATTCTTCAAAGAAGTAGTGAGACTTCATGTTTTACCAAGAACCATTACTTAAAATGATATATAATGTTCCTAGGTCACTTTTGGAGGATAATATGGAAGAAAATGGGATATAAATTGTTATACAACTTAGCCTATCATCTATAGACAAATGGGAAAAATGAAGTAGTGAAATGATTCTTGTAAATTTGTTGAGAAGCTTAAATGGCAAACAACTAGTGGGATATGGTCTTGGCAAAGGCAAAGTTTTCATACAACTATTCAATGAATAGATCCACTGGTAGTCCATTTCAAATCATTTATGGGTAGTCACCGAAAGGTGTTGTGGACTTAATACAGTTGTCATGTTTGGAGCAAAGGAAGAGTGTTAACGCAAGTGATTTTGGAAGCAACATGCATCATATACACAAAGAGGTGAAGAAAATGTTGCAACAAAGTAATGACAGGTATAAGGAAAGAGAGTTTGAAAAGAAGAGAAAATGTTTTTCAGAAAGATAACTAGTAATGGTGCATCTACAGAAAGAGATATTTCCCAAGGATACCTACAACAAGTTAAAATATAATAAAATAGGCCCATGCAGAATTCTTCGAAAAAAATCTGAAAACCCTTACAAGCTAGAGTTGTTAAGAGACCTGCATATCTCTCTGATAGTCAATGTGGCTAGTATATATGAGTTATGGAAAGGGGAAATTAGTGAAGAGATAGGTACGCCCATTGAGTCGAAGGAATAGTTACCAGTTAAACTTGTTGAAGAAGCGAAAGAACTTCTGGCCACAAGGGTTGGAAATAAGACTCATCGCAGGGAGTATGTAGAGTGTTTAGTTAAATGGAGAAATAGGGGATATGAATATGCGTCATGGGTGATTAAACAAGAGCTAACATGCCTACGAGGTATTTTAGTCTCTAAAGGAACTACCACATGAGTTGGTAACTCATATTTTCTTATCAAGGGTGTCTTATGCAAGAGCATCGTTAGCCTCGGGAAATTCTCATCAACCAAAAATAAGATTTTGTTTGAGTTCATAATGTGGGAAAATAAGTGTTGCTATTACCATGTATTTTGAGCTGATTATACTCCTATTATGTTAGTTGTTGATACACATAATTAATAGTTTTTGCTACTCTTGTAGCTGCGTTTTATCAAAACGATGATTACTTTTGAGTTGTTGACAATCCTAGGGTCACGTGTTGATACTCTTGCCACGTGGATTTACTGACACTCCAAGGATCACATGTTAATACTCTTGTTGTGTGGAGTTAATGACACACTGAAACCAATAGTTGATGCTACAGGACAGCTGCTACTAAATGCGTTGTGAAAACGGAACATACGTTACAAAAGTTGGTTTGTCCACATATTGTGAGGAATCAAATCAATTTATTTTTGGAAGGAAAATAGGTCAACAACATGGGAAACAAATTGTTTCAGTTGGAATGTGAAGAGGTCAGCAACGTGAGAATAAATTACGGGAACAAGGAAGAAAATGTGCTTCTTGGGATTCTTGGATTTTTCTTATGGCTCTTAGAAATTAGCTTTGGTTTTGGCTATTGCACAATTTGGAGCGGGTAAGAATGGCTATTATATAATTTAGCGGGGGTTTTTGGCTATTGCATGGTATCATTGTGTGACAACATATGAATTGAAATTACTTTGAGGAATCCTCTCTTAGACCTAAATTTATTTGTCTGTAACAGCACATTCTAAATGAATAATATATTTGAAGTCTATTTTGAGTTCTCATGAGCATGCTGAAATTACTCTCTATTTATGTTCTATGTTTAGATATTTTAATTAATTTAGTATAGTAACTAAAACCAAATGGTTGGGGTTGTGCACTTTGTAGTAGAAATTTAGTTATGTAGTTTGTTGAGGAAGCTAAATAATATTTCCTGTTGTGTCAATATTCAAAGCCCTCTTTGTAAAAGCTTAACCCAACCAAAACAGAAAAAACCCTTAATTTCTCCCATGGGAGAAATTTTACCCTTAAAATTTTAAACGTTAGAAAGTATATCCTAATATCCCATGCACATTTTAAGGGTGCCACTTCTGAGCATATGCCCACTATACATAGCCATGATGTCAAGAAAGAAGAATCAATGACCTCCTTGTCTAGGAAACCCATAACTAAGTTTTCATAACCTCATACTCCTTATGTCATTTCTATGACTTGGCTAGCCCATCGACACCCTATGATTTTAAGCATACTATTGATTACTATGATCCCATCAAACCCACTATGTCTTCAATTACTCCAAGCACGCCTTTGACTTCCAAAATCAAGATGAAGAATAGAAAATTTAGAAGCTAAAGGATGAGGTTGGATATTTTAAGGTCCTAGAAATATACTTAAAATAATAGAACTCTATCCAAAAGGATAAGAATTCCCAACTGCAAGAGAGAATTTCCAAGTTGATAGTAAGGAACAAGAAGACATTGAAGTTGGCAAAAAAGTAGTTTAAAAGGAATGATTATATGGAAATATGGAAAAGAAGCCTCAAGCAACAAGGAAAAGGATTGGAGCCAATGTGAATATATCATTTGACAACCATTAAATTACAAATTGGTTTTGCCCAAATTTTGCTCAATTTTTCTTAATTATGCCTAGTTTTGATCATGATTATATCAAAATAATGGTTACATGTTTGTTTGAATGAGACCATGTGAATATAATTAAGCCCAGGGGAGACAACATCACTCTAAATTGACATTGTTATTATTTTTAGTCGATCTTTTTTTACCCAATAAACCCCACTCTTATTCAAGCATTACCTTCCTTTTCACACCATTAATGAGAAATAGCCACTTATATGGGTTTCAAAGTAAAATATTATTATTTATACTAATTCCATTATTTTAGAGTAAAATGGAATTAATCGATGTTAATTTCCACTAATGGTCATTTTAAGCTAGGTCTGTAACCCACATGACATCTGGTGACCCACCTCCATAATTGACATTGTTGCACATTTCCAAAGAAAAAGCCACGACGTGGGTTTTCTTTCCAGAACTTTTAGGAAGCTCTTATATTCATTAGGTCGGAATTAAGTCAATTGAAGGATGCACTGGTCAATGATAAAAGTAGTGGTCAACAAAACACTGAAATGAAGCGTTCAAACAGAGTATCAATCCTGCACAAAAAAAAAAATTCCAAATAATCATGCCAACAAATTTCAATTCATGTGGTTGAGTTTGATTCTAAAGATGTAACGGAATCCATATGTATTGATCACTTCAAGGCATGAGAGAGGGGATTCATGGATTCCATCTACATGTCATATCTATCATATAAACAATTATATAATTTGACCCTTGTGCATTGTATCCTCGTTGATCAGTGTAAGGATAATTAGAATATAAATGTTTAAAGTTTTTTATTCAATCAATAGGTCCCTTTTTGTTTTCATGTGCCCTTGATATATGAATGTGTATTTATTGAGTAATACAAAGTCTATTTGCTAGTGTTCTTTGTGATATGATTGTGGTTTGATCATACGTATAATTTAGTTCCTCTTCAAGCAACATGAGTTGGTTGGCACAGTGTACACAAACTCAACCACATTATCTTTGTTTTCAATAATTTTGTAGTGTATCTATTTGTGTTTCATTTATATATTGTGTGAATAGTTCTCTTGTTTATAAGTAGATTGTGCATCAATTCCTTTTCACAACTAGGTTGTGTATTTATTATTTAATAAGCAACTTATGTATTAATCCCTAACAACGTGACTAGATTTCATATTAATCACTGTAACTAGACTATGTGACAATTTTCTTCATTACCATATTGTGTAGTTCACCTTCTTAATAGCCAAATTATTTTTTGATCCTCTATAGTGTGACTAAATTACATACCAATCATTGAACTATCTTCAACTTGGCTCCGTGCCTTTTGATCTATGATCATAGTTGTGATTTCATATCCCTTGGTTTCAAGATCAAATATGTGTGCTCACTCTCTAATTTGTAATTACATTTGTAATTAAATTTCATGGAATACATTGATGCAATGTTTTGGTCATTACTTACAATTGATTTCATCTGTAGAAGCAAGATTGGCCACTGAAGGATGGGGATAATGCATAGAAACTCTTCATGGTTGTGTGAACACCTTATTCAAACATTGTGGAAGATAGTAGCCTATCATGAAGTGGCCTTGTGTTGTTATCCCAATGACCACAATATATCTTACATTTCCTTTCTTCTTGCATTTGTGTGGATGATTGTTAAAAGAAGGGTTACTTACTTAAGGGCTTAACATGAATTGTAATTCTACCTTGGATGATTGAATACTTTGTTAAGTCATTATGAAATATTGTGTTGAAGAGATCTTGTATTGATATCCTAGATAGCATACATCCATCAGATTTCTTTTTCGAATCCTTTTCTTTATTAGTAGTTATGATGGACTAGGTTTTGCTAAAGACAAGGTTTAATAATTGTTTTGTAAACAAGATAGAAAATATTTTTTCATGGTTGAGTGAGAGACTATCACATGTTCCATCACAAAACTACCCTTGGGCCTTCCATCTAGTGAAAAGGTCCCCTACAAACTTGGGTTGCAATTTGTTTGGTTTTCTTACAATGTTTATATTTCTGAAGTGATGGAATAGAAGGCTCATTAATGTTTTGACCGCTACTCATATGATGTAGAATATATCTAAGTTCACTCTCTCGAACTGATAATTTAATATTTGAAATTTAAGCAATTAAATCGACTAACACATGTCACATTAGATTTGGAACGCAAGATCAAAATGAAAAGTAAAACTTTAAAGACCTTATCTACTCAAACATTTGGTAAATATGTTATACTCTTACCTCCTTGGAACTATATGCATACATATACATATAGACACTATCCCTCTCCTATCATACAAAAAGGTAATTAAAATATAAAATTATATCAATAAAAAACATTAATTATAAAAATTATTAAACTAGAATAACTTTGAAATGGGTAAATCATATTGTAATAAAAAACAAAAAGATATTATAATCACAAATATCCTTGCAAATTTAAGAATCTAAAACATTTTAGAAATCCATTTATACATATTTAGGGTCCTTGATATGAACAATTTTGGGCCATAAGGTGAAGGGAATTGAATTCCTCATTGTGCTAATCGATGCTTTAGAAAGGGCATGCGAAAGAGGAGAGGTAAGTACCATGTTTTAAAACATTGTTGATTTGAATCCACTAGTTTTGCTATAAAACCTCTCAAAATGTTCCACCACTTTCCAAAATCCCTTCAATGTAATTAACTTTTCTAAATTTGAAAAGTTAAAATCATTTTTTAAATTGAAAAGAAAATTTAGAGACGAGAAACCAACATTATTTATGTCAATACCGCATTTCAATTTTTTAACTCACTATAATGAAAAACTAATTAGGTTAAATATGAATAATTTTCCATTATGGTATTCATATAATTTTATACTACACATAGGTTTGAAGTAAAAACAAATCTCATAATCATATGCTTCTCGACTAGGAAGCAATGGAGAGTGGGAGTTTGCAATCTATGAGTGTGGGTTCTTTTCTTGGATTGGTCAATTATTTTGATGTTTTCTGGTGGCGCTAATGCGCCCTTGCTAGAAATGCAAGTAAATACTAGTAAAACTAAATTCATGATATCTTCTTTGAAAAGAAATAAACAACAAGTTACTTTTCTCTTTGAGGGCAGCCCCTTAGAGGTTTTAGATGACTACAAGTATTTAGGAATTGACTTTCATTATAGGCTTATTTGGGAGACATGTAGATCAAAGAAAATCGGAGGGTTGAAAGCTTCGTACCTTATTT
Source organism: Pinus taeda (assembly GCA_000404065.3). Classification (NCBI taxonomy): domain Eukaryota; kingdom Viridiplantae; phylum Streptophyta; class Pinopsida; order Pinales; family Pinaceae; genus Pinus; species Pinus taeda. The sequence continues at coordinate 271,443 of APFE031545609.1, read as the reverse complement.
ACAATAGTTGTAGACAAGTAGAACTATGGGATTGGAAGACTAAGAAAACCCTCTTTGGTCTATTAATGGTGCCAGTTATCCTCTTTGATTGTGAAATATGGGGGAGCAACATGTCAAGCCACAAATGGCGACAAGTAAAAAGAATTCAAAACCACCTAATCATGAGTAACCTCAAATTCAAATTGGATATGATATCCTTTTAGCAGAGGCAAGTTTGTTTCAAATTGAGGCTTCAACGATCATTCATTGGCTCAGTTACTTGAAGAATGTTGAAAATATGAATAAGCATCGGTGGCCCAAATTAGTTGTTGAACAAGAGCTAAATCTACAGAACAAGACATGGATGACGAAAAATAGAAAGTGGTTGGGAAAATGGGAGATAAATCTGCATTATTTTCCTCATGCCAAGGAGGAGATAAAAAGGTGGGCGTTAGAAAAAATTAGGATGACCATGTGGAAAAAGCAAGTAGGAAAAATAAAAAGCATATTATGTCAAGGAATTTAACCCAACATGGAAAGATGATGATAAAGGGTATTTGAGTTCCTCAATCAAGGGAACAACTATAATTTTATTTACTTGGCTAAGGACTAGCTCTCATCATCTATGATGTGAAACTGGTAGATGGGCAATCCCTAAAGAAGAATGGGAAGAACGAACTTACATTTTTTGCAACAGAGGGGTGGTAGAAATAGAATTGAATTTTATCAAAGAGTGTGTAGCGCATGAAGTTATTCATCGCCAGTATGATAACAACCTAAAGGTGAATAGTCTAAGTGAGATTTTTAAGGAGATAAAGCTTCATAAAACAATGAACTTCTTACTCAAGATCCATAACAACAAAATCAACCAAGAAAAAATCTAAATATGGATTAAGTGATAGTGGTTGGTCCCTTAGACCATGATGTCTCATGGAAATCTTTAAAAACCATTTAATTCAATTCAATTCAATCTTTGTTTGGTCATTCGGCTTTGTATGGGTGCAAGGAGGAAGTGTGGGGCCACATGACCTGCATATTTACTGAGGTGGTTGCATGCTTTATGCACTACCAGTTTTCTTCTAATGGTTGCTTTGGAAATGATCATTGGGTCAAAAGGTCATGGCCATGACCAAGCACAAATCATTTTTCCCATTTTTTTTTTTTTGTACTAGGGTCATCGAGGGTGAGTGTTTCTTCCTAGATCAGATATTTGTTTAGGTGTTTAGTGGTTTCTCTATGGATTGGCTTGTCATTTCCTTTTTCTTTGGTAGTTTGGGTGGTATTTCGAGGGTATAGTTCTCTTTCATCCATCTTCTTGGCCTACATGTAAAATTCAACAAGCTTTTAATTATGTCTTTCTCTCTTGCCTACTTTGATCCCCCCATAACGAATAAAATCATAATAAAATCCCCTTTCTTTCTTCTTCGTAGGGGTTTTTGAGAAGCTTCAAAAAAATTAACCATGTGAAAGGGTTTTCGATTTTTGTAAAGACCCTCAATGGTAACTCCATCCAAATTTGGGTCTCTAAATATGATTACATGGTGGGCCTAAAGTAGATTTTAGAAAATCATCTGGATATTTTTGTAGCCATGCAGTGTCTTATCTGCGAAGGTTAACAGATGTAGGATTTCTCATATTGGCATGGCTATAGCATTTCTAGGAAATCCATCATTATATTGTTAGGCTGTGTGGGGGTGGAACAGGGTCTAAGAACCCAAATGTTTTAATTTCATACAAGGATGTGGCTCGGGGTAAGGGGATCTTTTCAATGGTTAGCCTCATTTCAATCCAGGGACCTATATTGTTGAACAATCAGAACAAATGGAAAGTTCATTGGAATTAAATTTAAAAGAGGTAAATCAACTCTTTTTGTACTCCAATCTAGCATTGTGATTTGTAAATTTAATGGATTCTCACCAAGGTCCAAATCTTTGCATTAGTGGGTTTTTATGGCCTAGACCAAAAATTGTGATGTATATCTTTCTTCAAAAGGATTTTTCATTATCAATTTGATTCCAATGAAGACTTAGAGAAATTCTTGCAAGAAGGACCTTGGTTTCCAAATTTTGCTTCTTCAATAATGGTGGTAATAAAGATGCCAGTTTGGGTAAGGTTTCTAAACCATCCTCTTCTTTTTTTTCGCCACAAGGTACTTCAAACACTTTGGGTTCTTTCCAAAAGATGGATGTTAAAAGAACAGAGAAGGGTTTATTCACCTTTTCCCATATCCGTGAATAAATAGACCTTAGTAATGGTCTACCCGACCACATGTTGTTGAAACATAATTCTTTTCAATGGATTCAAATTATGGATTATGAAAAAATGGCATTCATATGTTGCACATGCTTCCAAACAGGACACTTACAAGATTCATGCCTACAGGAAAAAATCTCCCAAAAAAAAGGGGTGGGTCCATAAAACAAAAAGATGGAAACTTTTTGATCCCATTTTTCGAAGGATGAAGAAGGAGAAATAAGGGAGGACCCTCTAAAACAAGAAGATGTGAGTACTTAGGTTCCTGATGGTCATGCACCTCACATGTAGAATGATTCAGAAATAGAATTGATCCTTAAGTCAAAACATATTGGAGTAATGGCATACAAAAAGGATGGATTTGTGGGCTCAAAGTGAGTCCATATTTCGGAAAGTTCAGATTCTGATAAAGAACCCCTCCCCTGGTGGCGATTCTTAATCATAATTGGCAATGGTATGTATTGACCCTCCTTCAAGGTGATGGAAAACGTTTTAGGGAAATAAAAGAGAGAAAGATAAGCAATTATTATAACACTTAATTTCTCTTTTGTTCTTATTTATTTTTATTTTTATTTCTACACTTGAATCAAGAGGCTATTAATCTACTCATAAGATTGTGATCTTACTCCTATTAAATGTTTCTAGCATGTACAAAATATAATTTTAGTTTTCTTAAAATTGCAATGAAATTATGATTTTTTTCAAGAGAAATTAGATAAAATTCATAATCATTTTAAATTTAACTAAATAAACAATTTTATTGGAATTATTTTTAATAATATTAAAAAATAAATTTTTTTATTTCTAAATTAATCATTAAAATAAATAATTCTAACATCATTTATATATTAACTTTATATATTTTATTAACTTGTATATACATTTTTTATGTTAGCTTACATATACATTTCCATTACATAATCTCATCAGTTCAATCACAATAAACATTTTTAATTAACCTATTAAATTTATTTATAAATATAAGTGGGAAAACATAATCTCCCTAGTTCACTGAAGTAAAGTTTTTCATGAAGGAATAAGTATTATTTAAAAAATGATGTTATAAATATAAATTCAACAATGATATTATTTTAACAACAAATTTTAAATAAAACTTAATAAAGATAATAGAAATTGTTTAATTAAAATATGTGAAAAAAATTTATTAAATATAAATTAAAACAATTATTGTTGAGAGGGAAATTTAATTAGTGAAAAGTTAATGTGAGTCTTAGAAAATGAGTTCAAAGCTCTATGGTTTTGACCTAGATATACAAAGACGTAGATAGACTGTAAACCTCCATAATTTTAAAATAAAATTTAAAAACCTCCATAGGTTTGGGTCATTAGTAAGATTTATGAAATAATTATATCTAATATAATAATGGAAACCAATCTAGTTGAAATTACCAATTCTCCACAAATTTATATTCCAATTAAAAATAATTAATATTAATTATTAAAAATGCAATCCTTATAATACCAAAAAATTGATTCATTATGTTTTTACTACTTTCTTTTTTTATAATTTTTTATCACTATTTAAAAAAATTTACCAAGACTTCATTAAAACTTTCCGCAAACTTCGTTTATGGACCCATTTGAAAATTAGTTGGAAAATGACTACAATATATTATATTATATTATATATGATATATATATATATATATATATGGTTTTAATAATTGTCCATTACTGGATGGGAAAAAAATGCAGCGAGCGCGAGGAAAGAATGAACTCTTGACTGAGGAAACCTAACCAAGCCCCTCGGCTCCCACAGTGGTCGACATTGCCATGTCGAGCCCCCAACTGACAGAGCTCCCTCACCTCCCTCTCTCATGGCAGAGCTGGATTCAGGCCCTAGTGCTCTTTCCTTCAAGCATATGGTATCAAGTCGTTCGATGGACCAAGACTCATTCTTTAGCAAGCTAGCCTCTAGCACAACCTTCCGCTCCTCAAGAGAGAAACCGAAGAATAGAGAAATGAGGCAAGAGAAAGGAAAAAAGGTCAATAATAATTCAACAAAAGGCACCACCTCTACCATCCCCTCAATAACATAGGATACCACAACAAAGGGTCAGATGCAGCAAGAAGAAACAAAAACAAGAAGTAATTGTAACCCAAAAGCCAAGAAAATTCCAGAGCTGGAAATCCATGACTCACGAGTAGTTGTTTACAGAGAATACATGCAAGAACATGCAATCATATGCAAATTCATGGGCATCTGGCCCACAAAGAAAGCCCTGAACTGGTGGATACAAACCAAATAGAAACCAAGGGGACAAATCAGACTCCAACTAGGATCTAAGGGGTTCTTCACAATAATTTTCGACCTCCTCGAAGATAGAGACAGGATATTCGAAGGAGGTCCCCACTTCTTCAACTCAGTAGGACTGTATATGAGATTTTGGAAAGAAAAATTCATTCCTGAGAAGGAGGATTTCACAAGAGTTTCAGTCTGGGTGCACCTCTATTCCTTGCCTATGGATCACTGGGCTCCTTTGGTCATAAAAGGCATAGGAGACCAACTAGGAGAGTACATAAAAATTTCTGAAGGCACTAGAAGCGGACACTATGTCTCCTATGTTAGAATATGTGTGTATATAGATGTCTCAAGAGCCCTCCCAAAAGCCATAAAGCTAATCTTCAGGGATGAAGTCTGGCTCCAAAGTATAGATTACAAACACATCCCCTTCATGTGCAAGAAGTGCCATGAACATGGCCATCTCTTCAAGGACTGTCTGCAAAATAAAACCCCTCAAAATGTTGATCATGCAAGTAATAAAAATTACAGTGAAGGCTTCACCAATGTCAACACAAGAAATAAAAATATCAATAAAAACAACACAAAGAAGGAACAATAACATGTGGTTAATCATAACCAATTTGATGCCCTAGTCAATCTCCAAGAACTGTCATCTCCGAACTACCTGATAGGTGATGAGGCAAGAAAAGACAAGAAAACTGAGGCAAATAGGGAACAAGAGGACAGAGGAGAAGATCAAAGAACTAGGGAAATGATAACTCGCAGGAGGATACAGAAATGGAACAAATATTGAAAGATGACACCCCAGAGGAAAGCGCTATAGAAGAAGCATTAGAAGGAGTATACCTAGCATCAATAGCAGAGGAATGGAAGATAAATGGAATAGAGGCAATCCCAGAACACCAACTCCAAAAAATAGAAGGATCATATCTCCTCCAAGAGGAACTAAAGCATAGTGCAGTTCATCCTCCACTAGATAACAATGCATCTAAAGGCATCATAGCAAAAATTTCAGCAGGAAAGTACAACCCAAAAGGACCAAGCCGAAAAAGGGGAAGAAAGACCACCAGCCAGCTTCTCCAAGAACTGGTTGCCAAGCTTGTCAATGAAGGAAAGGTAAAAGCCCTAGCCCTAACCCCCTCTATTTACCTATGAATTGCATTTCTTGGAACATAAGAGGACCCAATGGTACTAAAAAGAAAATAATCTTGAAAAATAGAATCCTTGCCGACAATCCTGATATCCTCCTCATTCAAGAAACCAAACTTGACTTTGGTCACCTTCCTCTCCTACAAAAAATTTTCTTCAAGCATTACAATTAAATAGCCAACTCTGTCATAGGTTCAACAGGAAGAATCATGACCTTATGGAAAAGCTCACAGTTTGATCTCATCTCCTATGTGGCTACTCATTATTCCAAAACTACTTTCTTGAGAATAATAGGCTCTAATGACAACATCTGCATCACCAATATCTATGCCCCCCATAAGGTGATTGATCGAATCAAGATGCTTCAAAGTATCTCAAATTTGGTGGATTCCATCCACATGCCTTACAAAATCATCAATGGTGACTTCAACATGATAACAAATCTTGGGAAAGAAAGGGAGGAATTTGGAAACTGGACAAGGATTCAGAAGCAAAAATAGCCACTATTGAAAGCCTCAACCTCATAGACATCCCAATAAGTAAGAGCACCTTTACTTGGAATAATAGAAGAGGAGGATAATAACCAATAACTTCCAGATTATATCATTTCCTCCTCTTAGAAGAATCCTACCTCACCTCCTAGGAAACAGAGGCTTGAATTCTCCTGCAAGCTGGCTATGATCATTGGACGATCTCACTAAAGATTCATATCTCTCTTGGCCCAAAGAACAAGCCATTCAGATTCGAGGCCTTCTGGTTGGATCACCCATATTTCTTGGGAAATATGAGGAAATGGTGGGACAACTTGACTACTAGAATTGGTAATAAGATGTACACCTTACAGCAAAAATTAAAATACATCAAAGAGGAAATAAAAAAATGGAACATGGAAACTTTTGGCAATATTATCATTGGAAAAAAAACTTCAAACACAAAATGGAACTCCTCCTGTAGTAAATCATCAATGAAGGCATCACTGAACACAAAAAAACAAGAAAATCTCAAATTACAACAAAGTTGGGAGGAAACAACCACACAAGAAGAGAAACTTTTGCAACAGAAATGTAGAATAAATTGGCTAAAATGTGGGGAAAGAAACACTGCCTTCTTCCATAAATCGATGATCCAGCATAGAAGGAATAACATAATTATGTCTCTAAAGAACCAAGAGGGACACCTCATACATTATCAAGAAGACATGGAAGAAGAACTAATTCAGTACTTCAACGCTTTCCTCACAGAGCTAAGGAATAATTAGGCAGAGGACATACAAAAAATTACCAACGACATTCCTAAAATCCTCATTGAGGAACATAACAAAATGCTTCTGAGAAAGGTTTCACTCCAGGAGGGTGAGGAAGTTTTCATGAGAATGCCCAATGGGACAACTCCTAGACTGAATGGGTTTACCATTGACTTCTACAAAGTCTATTATCCTATCTTAAAAAATGAGGTACATGCCCTGGTAGAAGAATCCAGAATCCAAAAGTTTATCTTAAAATCCCTCAATGCCACCTTCCTCACTCTAATTCCCAAAGGTGACACAATGGACTCCCCAGACAAGTTTCATCCCATTTCCCTTCACAATGTCGTATACAAAATCATCTCCAGAGTTTTGGCTAACCGCTTGAAAATCATTTTTCCTCTTCTAATCTCCCAACATCAAACAGGGTATGTGCAAGGTAGGAAAATAATGGATAGTATCATCCTCTCCCATGAACTAATCCACTCCCTCAAAATGCAAAAGAAACCTAGTATGATGATCCAACTAGATATGTCCAAGGCCTTTGATAAAATCAAATGAGCCTACATGAGAGAAGTTTTGATTGCTTATGGGTTCCACAAAGAATGTATTAAATGGATAATGTCGATGGTTTTAGGAGCTCTTTTCTCAATCATCCTGAATGGCTCTCCCTCTCTACCCTTCCACCCCTCAAGAGGCATCAGGCAGAGGGACCTGATTTCTCCCTTCCTCTTCATCATAATGGTTGAAGGGCCCAATCGATCCATAATTGTTGCCTTATCTTCCATTGACCTATCCGGCCTCAGTATATATGATTCATCTCCTCCTTCCATGCACCAATAATTTGTGGATGACACTCTTCTCATCGGTCTCCCTACTACTAAGAAGCCACCTCCTTCAAGGCCATTATGTGTGATTTCGTTGTTGCCTCTAACACCTCCATCAATCAAGAAAAATCTAAAATATTCTTCTTCAATACCTCTCCATCCATTCAAAGAAACATTTCTAGAACCATTTATTTTTCTATTAACATCCTCCCCTCCAGATACCTCGAGGTTCCCCTCACAAACAAGCCAATGGCCAACTCCACTTGGGAAGCCCTACTGATAAAATTAGAAAAGAGGCTGGCAAATTGGACCTTCAGACCGCTAAATCTGATAGGCCACCTAGTTTTTGTAAAATCAGTTTTACAAGCTATTCCTCATTACTTATATTTGGCTCTGGCTACCCCTAAAGCAATCTCCAACGCAATCAGAAAGACGGAAGGAACTTCTTATGGAGAGGAGCGCAAAAAAAAAATAAAAAATAGGCTCTGGTAGCATGGGAAAAGATGTATAGGCCCAAAAAAGATGGTGGCCTTGGACTCAAGGACACTGAGCACCTAGGAAGAGACCTGGGAGCCAAAAATCTTTCGAGATGGTTTTCGAACCCCAACTCGCCCTGGGGAATCTTATGGAAGGCAAAATATTCTCCCACCCACTCGCAAGAGAAAATTATAAGGATCAATGGAAGCATTAAAGGTTTAGTAATATGGAATTAGGCATGGGAGAACCAAGAAATTATCCATAAACATAGTTTTTTGGAGGTGGGAAATGTGGACAAGGCACTCTTCTAGGAAGATGACTGGAAGAAAAGGCCAGACCTCAACAAGGACCAATATCAACAGACCAAATCCAAAATGCAAAATAGGGGTAGGAGCAGAGTATGTCACTATTGGAAACCTAGCATAGAAGGTAATCGGTAGAGAGAATGGATTGATGAGAAAGATTGGGATCCCCCAATAAGCCCTCAGGTGTGGAATGAGTTATCAAGTGAACTCCAAAAGAGAAAAATTCTCTTCGACACCTCAGAGGACAAGATCCGATGGGGACAAAACCCAGTAGGGCACTTCAATATAAAGGAAGCATATAGATACATAGCTCTACATGACCAACTTCAACCAAAGCCAAAATGGAATTCGTTGAGGGACAAAAGACATTGGCTAGAAATCTCCATCTTCCTTTGGCTTGTAATGCACAGGAAAATTCTAACTTGGGACAATCTCAGGAAAAAAGAGATTTATCAGACACTCCAGATGCTACCTATGTCAAGAAAAAGAAGAAACATCAAATCACTTGATGAATGAATGTCCCTATGTGAATAAGTTATAGAACTGGGTCAATCTGGTACTTAGAGCATTGGATCGCGACCCCTCCTCCATTCTTAACACTATCGAAAATTGGCGATCATCCTTCCCCCAATCCTCTTGTCAATGGGCATGTTATCTCGTCCTAGGCATATTATGTTGGGTGCTTTGGAAGAAAAGAAACACCAGATTATTCTGGGGAACCTCATTACAAGAGTAAATCACCCTCTCTAAAGTCATGAAATCAATTAGGGAGTTTTTGGCCTCCTCCATTCTTCAGGATGCCATCAACCCTCCCAGTAGTGTAGACATGAGAATTATTACCATGTTAGATATCCATCTCGCTCGCGCCCCTAATGCCTCCCCCATTTCCAGAAACAAAGGTCTGGATGGAAAATGGTCTCCCCTGGAGAAAGCTAACATTAAGTTGAACTACGATGGAGCAACCAAAGGTAACCCAAGCTCGCCAGTATTCATAGGGGTCTTCAGGAACGCTCAAGGGGAAATCTTTTGGATATACGAGGGCAACATTGGCTCATCAACCAACAATGCAACCGAACTTCATGCTCTAGAACATGGAATCACCATTACAAAGAGCCACAATTATAGCCCCTTGATCATTGAAGGTGATTCAACTCTGGTGATGCTAGTTAGTAGGAAACTCCAACAAGGAATGGACGCGAAAAAGGTATCAAATATTAAACAAAATCCTTCATAGAATCAAAACCAACATTGAAAGCATGGAGGGGCTACATTTCCAAGCAATCAGAAGAGAAAGGAACGAGTTGGTGGACAGGTTAGCCAATGAAGGTACAGTGGATAACCTCCTGTTGAGATCCAGGTCATGGCATGACCTAGAAGAAGGCAATCTCCATCAGCACTGTGATTTCATCAATGCTAAGGACAACCAAAGACACAAGCAATAATTGTTCGAGAACCCCCTATCACATCAATGATGGTTCAAGGAATATGGAGAACTATGATTCTGATGACCATATGCCCAGGGTTGTCCTTTGTTCGACAGTCGTACTTCATAACACTCCCTCGGCTCCACTCTCCAGCGAGGTCGTCACCCTTCTTTCTTATCAGCACTGTGAGGTACCCTCTCCACCACCTATCTCTAGTATCTCCCATGCTCCATCTTCTCTCCCCTTCCCTTAGCTCCTTGCCCCCAAGGTGTTCTCGCCCCTATGAATACCACCCCTCACCCTCTCCTTCTATTCATTTCGCAGGCTCTCATCCCCTCGCATTTCTGTCTTCCCACTTAGCTTAGACTATTGTCTGCCCCCTCCTCTCGCATGGCTCCCAAGCGTAGCTCCAACCCTACTCCTAGTCAGGGACGTGGTTGAACCAAAGAGGCCTCTCATTGGAACTCCTTAGGTTCTCCTCCCACCACGCACATTGAGTCCTCCATGAGGTGCATAGCTCTTAACTACTATGTGGCAATAAACCCAGAAAAATAAGAGAGAATTTCTAGCTTAGAGGCTCAAGCTAGAGCTTTACGAAGAGGCGTTCCCTCAGAGAAAGTTGATGCTAACTTTGACTAGATTCCCAACCCCATGGTCACCAAAGCAAGATAAAATATCTACGTGTGCTCCATATACATCTGGTGGCAAATGAAGACCATTATGGGCTTGGCTCTACAAGATCAAGTAGAATGCTCCAAGGTGGTTGAGAACAAAATCGACGGCCTCACAGAAAAATTTGTGGTTTTTGTCGAAGTTTTTCACCACTGTCGTTTCATCACTCGAGAATCTCCTCAACACCAACTGAATTATCTCCAAGTATCGAGAAAGAAATTGTGTGAGCCTCCTTTAGACGCCTGTCCGCCATGACGCCACAAGAGGGAAGCACCCACAAGCAGCGGATAATTCTAGACGATGACCTGGTCTCCACAACCCCTGATGAGTGCAATAAGAACCTTTTTGATATACCTCCCATGTAGATGTAAGGTCATGGCATAGAATGTGGTAGCGAAACTGGTGTAGAAAATAAAGGCCCTTGATGCTAACAATCTAGGCACGACTTAGTCCTTTTGTCTTTTTTTGAAGTATACAGTAGTTTTGGTCTTTGATAATTCTAAAAGCAAATAGAACTCACATTTTATAAAGTCACAATGTAAATATGTCAAGTTAGTTGTCATAATAGCTAGGGTCATTGGCTCTTGTGTTGGAGAGACAATCTCGCACAAATCAACTAATGTAAATACCTCTTTATTAGAGTAATATATCTTATTTTATTACAATATATATTGTGTGTGTGGGGGGGGGGGTGGGGGGGGGGATAAAATAAATATTTTTATATAAATATTAAAAAATTATAAATTTTATTAAAAATATTAATATAAAAAATTATTAAATTGTTTTGATAATTCCAATTCTTTATTTAAAAGATATTTTAGTTAATTTTATAGATACACACAAATTGAGCACCTTGTATCTAAGAGAAACCCACAAAAGTGAGATCCTAAAAGGGGACTCCAAAAAAGCCATGTTTTACAAACAAAGATGCCACAAACATAGACTTTGTAAAAGCAGACCCTAATATATGTAGTTTGAAGAAACAAGAGTTCACCACGTAGTCCAAGATATAACGGACACTAATGGACCAATGTATTAACATGAGCCACTACAAACAAATCAAGCTAACATTTACACCAAAGATAAACTCATTCGCATACATACATACATATATGTGTGTGTGTGTGTTATAATTTTAATTTACAAATTAAAGAAAATATTTAAAGTATATGGAGAGCATGTGTTTTAAAAGAGTAATGTGTATTATATATTATTTAAAATCGAGAACCAAATAGTATGTATAACTAAATATTTACAGTAAGTTTGATTCATTTGTGTTATGTAGAAAAAATGATGATATGCATTAAAAATGAGAAATTATGGTGGATAATGTTAGAAATACTATATATTATATGTTCATAAATATCATTAAGTATATCAATTACTTAAAAGCATGATGGAAGGAGTGTTCATTGTTGTAAAGATAAGCATATTTATTGAACAATGGAAGTAGCATGATTATCTATGATCAATAGAACCCCCAAGAATGGTTGGAAATAGGAAATCCTCCATCCCCTACAAGATAATGTCTACTAATATACTTGACCTTATTTTTGGCCAAATATAGCCTATCCTACCATAAAAGATACCCTCCACTTTAAGAGTCATCCCTTGTATCTAGTCCATATAGTCGCAATAGCCCTTTATGGTAGCCTTCTCCTTTTCAAAGGTAGTTAAGGAAAAATCATTGCCCCCTTTCAAATATCACTATAAAATATGTTTTTATGTCTGTATGAGAAATACCAATGACCATGATACCATATTTTTCCAATCTCTACCACATCACTCTTAGTCAGGTCTATGACTACATGTTTGGAGGTTGTGTATGAGTATGATGCGTCTCTAATGTTATACTTGCAAGATTGTTTGCTAATATTATGCAACCATGATTTTATAGAATCATTCATGAGGCCATGTTTTGAATATGCAACATTTCCCTTCTTATGTTTACACTCATAACTTGATTATATTGATCCATATCATACTCTGCAATGTAACCATAGTGCCAACATAGTTTCCAATGTTGGTATACATGATATCCAACTAATCATGTTCTTCAATTGCCAAATATAGAAAAGCAGTAATGTTATTCTCTTTATTTGCATTGCAATGCACATAAGTTGTGGAAGGAAAATAGAATTCAACAAATTTTGTATCGATTTATTTATGAAATCTATGAATTATGACTTTGTCTATGTTATCTCTATCAAGGTGAATTTAAAAAATTTGCACTTATCACAAATCTCAAGCAATTTGCATAATTAGGACCAACTGCCTCAACATAATATGGGTATTTTTTTTCTCATACAAATAGCCCTAACCCTAAGGTATACCAATATGTACACAAGGATAAGTGTCAGATAAATGGGTATTTGCCACTAATATAAATACATGCATACCTTGTTGGTGAGCCATCCTTGTTGATTTTCTAACATGGAGCACATTTGGTATTGAATATCTTCTTCTCAAGCTTTTAAATTTATATTTGAAGCGTTTTAGTATATCGTTTCAAAATATTTAGTTGTGACAATGGCTAACAACTCATCTGGGACATATAAAGCACCACCATTGTAGTATCATGGTAGTCAATAGTAATAAATCAAAGTAAAGCAAGGGAAGAGCTCTCAAAGGAAAACCTAGAGTTGGAGAACTCAAATTATAAACTTGATTAACAATTCCCACAATATCTCTGAATATGTTTCCAATGAAGAAGAGCATGAGTAGATCTTGAGCTAATGAAAAAACTCTAATGAGAAAGAACTATTTCCAATTCATAATTTTCAATAAGCTAATTGAATTATTCTATTCATAATTTTCATAAAGGTAATTTGGGTTTTAAGTTTCGAAGTTTTGGTTATAACAACTTGTTATGAGAATGGATTTTTAGATGTGAATTTTTTCCAAATAAATTCCCCTTCATGTAAATCATGAACTACTATAAAATAATTATTTGAAACAACAAACATGCATACCACCTAACAAACTATAAATAAAATGACTATTCAATAAGAAAGAAATTCAAAAAATATAGTTCTATCAACACAACCACTATAAACAAGAAAATTAAACCAACAAAGAGATAGATAACTTGTGGAACTAGAAAAAAAAAAGGAAAACTAACTAACCAAAAAGTGTTTTGCAAATATGATCCTCTAGATGTAAAGATACACTAGGGGAGAGATGTCTAATGTTGTGCAGGGACTAGTAATTGATATAGTACTAGTCCCACCAAACCACCAAAAATTGAGACTTTTGAAACCAATATTTAAACAAAAATAAATAACATTAAGTGCAAATAAGTTTTAATTTATGTCCAAAATTTCCCAAAACATTGACTGGGCCCAAAACTATCCATAAATAGTATCTTAATACTTAAGAGTACAAACCATATTGACCCAATTAGAAAACAGATACAATCATAAATCCTTCCAAAATGGTCTATTCCAGAAGTACAAAGTAGCAGTCACTTCAACCCCCACTCATTAGAACTGAAGCTATGTATCCCAAATAAATATCCATACTTGCACATAATAAAAGTGAATGTATGTCAGCCATCAATGTTGTGTTGTTCAACATTTAAACCCCTTGTGTTCAATAAATGACACCCAACCCAATAACATTTAAACCCACTTTGTTCAATAAATGACACCCAAACCATTCTATTTCTAATTAAAACAGATCAAAGAACATGTTCAATAAATGACACCCAACCCATTCTATTTCTCATTAAAACAGATCAAAGCACATGGATCAACAAATAACAAATTCCCAACCATTGTATCACATCAAATTAAATCCAGATCACACATTCAAAATGAAGCCATTGCAATCCATGTCCATCCTTACCACCAATTAAATTCAAGTGCAAAAAACTGAAAAGAAGTTCAACCATTGCTAAAGTTGCATGTTATGCTTTCAAACTATTCACCAACCTTGGAGACAAAACATCACAAAACATTTGACTGTATATCCAGGTTAGTTATTTCAATTACAACATATTTTTCTTACAGTTCTATTTTCATTTCTCACAGTTTTTTATTTCAGTTCTTACAGTTTCATTTTCATGAAAATATATATTTTTTCTATTTTTCTATATTCTAAAAAAGAACATAACCTATGAGAAATTAATCTTGTGTTGTATATTTGAATGAAATGTTATGTCTTCCTCAAAAAATTCTGAAGTATTACAATTAGATTGAACTTGGTCAATTAATGTGCTCATCATTCCATTCAATAGGTTCTCAGGTTGGTTATGGTAACTCAAACCATTACTATTAGCGGAGGCTAGAATATATGAAAACACCAAGACAAGCCTACAATACTTACACTAGCAATCCTGGATCAAATCTTGTAGGAGAAACTTCTATGCTAGGGCAGTCAGTCATCCCTCACACAAAATATTTTATATAGACTCTAGGAAACTAAGGTATCTAACGAAATTATTTTCCTCGTGTATATCCACACTCCTTCAATCTCTGTCTTTGAACGACTCATCTTTGCAAGCCATTTCTTAATCAATTGAAAATCATATATCCCATCACATATTTGCAATAATCCACAATACCCATAGGATCTCTATCATCCTCTTATGCACTAAAAGCATCCTCATTAGAAGAAGCACTCGAGCCTCTCACTCTGGCATCACACTGCTGGTGAAGAGACTTGATTGCCATAATTGAATCCTATGGATAGAAGCTCCCTTGGGAACTACAAGCTCTACTAAAAGCGAGATCGAGATCTAGTCACTGTTACACCCATTGATGAGGATCCAATATAAAATCTAGACACCAAAGCATTAGAAGCATGTTATTAATCAAATCACTCTTATAACTGGCAATTAGAACTTCCTTGTAAACAAACCTAGTACAGCTAGAGACCCGAGCAAATTGATTCAATTACATGGCAAGAATGATACAATGTTCTTACCTTTCTACCTTATTGATATCCTTTGGGGACCCACTAACACCCCACATTATTTTCATAAAAAAAAAAAAAACTCAAGAATGCCCCTAAATGAATAGGAACAACCTGTAAGGGGTTGATCAACAAAAGTAGCCTAATCTTCTGAAAACAAGTCTTGCTTTGGCTTCATTTCTTCAAAAATCATAAACATTCTTAGGACCAAGCTCCTTGAGACACTAAATCAAATGTTGGGCATGAAATCCGAAATCCTAATCAAGGAGAAGTCCTGCTTTGGCTTCATTTCTTGAAAAATCATAAGCATTCCCAGGACCAAGCACCTTGAGACATTAAATCAAATGTTGGGCATGAAAGCCAAAATCCTAATCAAGGAGAAGTCATGCTTTGGCTTCATTTCTTCAAAAACATAAGCATTCCCAGGATCAAGCTCCTTGAGACATTAAATAAAATCCTAGGCATGAAATTTGAAATCTTAATCAAGGAGAAGTCCTGCTTTGGCTTAATTTCTTCAAAAATCATAAGCATTCCCAGGACCAAGCTCCTTGAGACATTAAATAAAATGTTGGGCATGAAAGCCAAAATCCTAATCAAGGAGTTAGTAACAAAAAAGAGTCTCTCTATGTATTTTGTGAACCCGCAAAGAGTCTTCTTGAAGATCGAAGAACAGACCTAGAAGGCATTATGCAAGTCCACTTGGTGAGACAGTATGGGCCGTGAATGAATTCAATTGCAATAACAAACAGGAGTCTAAACAAATTAATTCAAACAACATTAACTGCCAGATCTTCTCATAGTACCAGAAGAAGGTGGAAACCGACAATAGTTTTCCAAGTACAAATATAGTCATCATATTTTAAGTGTAAAGACAAGTTATCAAAACAACAATCACTGATAATTTTGAAGACATACAACAAAATGATTTTGTATATTTGATTTTTCAAGGATACTAACATAGTAGAAGTTTCTTATTACTCAAATGATATTTTCAACTTGAAAGCAACATAAGGCAAACACTACTTGAACTACATGATCCTCTAGTACAATTCTCAAATAAATCCTACCAAACACATGAGCCCACTCCCATCAGTGCATCCTTGAGAATACCAAATGTTGACCTCATCTTATAGTTCATTACTTTGTAGGCAAACAACCAATCCCTTCAATATGTTCTCAGGTTGGTTATGGTAACTCGGACCATTGTTGTTGGCAAAGGCTAGAATAGATGAAAACACCAAGACAAGCCTGCAATATTGACACTAGCAATCCTGGATCAAATCTTGCAGGAGAAACTTCTACTACAATGGAAGTTTCTTAATACTCAAAAGTTCTTTTCAACTTGAAAGCAACATAAGGCAAACCCTACTTAAACTACATGATTGAAAATGAAATTCTACTTGGTGAGACAGCGGGGGCCCTGAATGAATTCAATTGCAATAACAAACAGTAGTCTAAAAAATTAATTCAAAAGACAGTAACTACCAAACCTTCTCATAGTACCAGCAGAAGGCAGAAACCGGCAGTAGTTTTCCAAGTACAAATATAGTCATGATATTTTAAGTGTAAAGACAAGTTATCAAAATAACAATCACTAATAATTTTGAAGACATGAAACAAAAATTATTCTGTAGTTTTTTCAAGGATACTAACATAGTAGAAGTTTCTTATTACTCAAAAGTTCTTTTCAACTTGAAAGAAACATAAGGAAAACCCTACTTGAACTACATGATTGACAATGCAATTCGACTTGGTGAGACAATGTGGGCCATGAATGAACTCAATTGCAATAACAAACATGAGTCTAAACAAATTAATCAAACAACAGTAACTACCATATATTCTCATAGTACCAGAAGAAGGCAGAAACGGACAGTAGTTTTCCAAGTACAAATACAGTCATGGTATTTTATGTGTAAAGACAAGTTATCAAAACAACAATCATTAATAATTTTGAAGACATACAACAAAATGATTCAACAGTGTTGATTCTTCAAGGATACTAACATACATGATAATTTCTTGTAATAAAGGAGAAGTATTTTTGCCTTGTACGAAAGCATAATTTACAAATATTATTAACTAAATGCACGCAATAATTCTACAGGTTGTTGCATCTATGGAAAAAGTTAGTTATGTTTCTCGTACAAGGAGAAGTGGTAGGAGAGTGACAAGGGGTGCCCAACGGAGATGCCCATCGTTAGATGAGGATAGGATAGGTGATGTCAATGTCAACAATGCCCCAAGGAATGTTGTTGAGGACGACCATGCGACTGAAGCTGATTTTCTCACACCATTGCCCACAAAACCACTGGAAATAATAGTCCAAGGGGAAAGTTCAACTAAAAATATAAGTGCTATAAGAGGATGGAAAAAAGAGGAAATGCTAGTTGCAATTGGCGACATAGAGTTTAATGGATACTCAGTTCAGGCATCTGCAAAAAAACATGGTATTCCTCCCTCAGCAATACATTATTGGATAAATGGATTGACTCATACAAAACGTAGAGGGCATCTTACAGTTATGAATGACGAGGAGGAGGCCAAGGTGGTTGAGTGGTGTAAAGGGATGGCCTAATTAGGACATGGCCTAGAGTTGATACAACTCAAATCCACTGCTAAAATATGTCAAGGGAGGCCAAACCCATTCAAAGATGGGTTTCCTGGTAAATCATGGTGGTTTAGGTTGAAAAAAAGGCATCTAGACCTTGTATTATGTACTGTTGAGGGCCTTGATAGAGACCTATTGATATTATATGGCCATGGGAGCCACATGGTTGTACAAACAATTGAGGAAGCAGACAATTTAGGCATCGACCTATTGACATAGCTCTCTCATACGAATCACAGACTACGACCCCTTGATGTAGTGTGTTTGGCCATTTCAAGATCTATTTCAAGTTAGAGCGTGTTGCATGGATGGAAAAGAATCCAAGGGTTGAGGTGAAAAGGTTTGAGCTAGCAAAGCTTGCAAGTAAAGCTTTTAAAAGGGCTATGACACCATCAAATATCACGGTTCGCTTTAGGAGGACAAGAATCTGGCCACTGAATTATGATGCTCTTATGCATGATACTGGTTGTAGCTAGGAATTTCATGTGTATGGTCGGGAAGAAGCGCATATCCAAACAAATGTTGAAGTGCAAGAAGTAGATGACTAAGATGATGTGGTTGCAACTGGTAATATGATTTCCTCTCTCAAGGACACTTATATGATGAAGATGATGAAATTGTATGTGAAACACAGTATAATCATGAACAAATTCCCAGTAACATGGAGATCATTCCACCAACTCAAGAACATGAAAATCTTGTTGTTGATATTGTTAATGACATTGTTGAACATGCAGTTGAAAATGAACAATTGACATTTCCAAGCCAGTTAACCCCACTGTCATGGCTAGAAAAATAAATGATTAATATGAATGAACATAGTGTCTCAACAACCAATGAACAAAGCATGAACATGCCCTCACAACCAACAGAATTGAACAGTGAAATTGTTCATTTTTTTGTGGACAACAGATCAATGGAAGAAGATGAAGCACATAATGAGGCATCAAATGAAGATAATGAAATACTTCAATCAGTTGTCTTAGATACTGAAAGGGAAGTACCAAGCAACGACATGCAGGTGGGAGCGGTGGAGAAGATACTTGGCCAATTCCTACAGCTATTAGTAGAGAGAGTATCAATGAAAAAAAAGCAAGGTACACCAGGTAGTCTTCGTTTGGGTGGAAGTTCACAGTTACTCACCTCAGAAGACTATATAAACCTGTTAGTTTAGTCTAAAAAAAAAAAGAAATTTGAAATGCAGGAATTAAAACAGAAAAAGAATGATTTATTCAAGGAGAAGAGGCAACAAGGATTGTTGCAGCACAACATCGAGCAGATGAAAGGCTTGAAAGAGATAAATAAAGGCAAGTTAAGGACCAACAAAAACAAATGGCAAGACAGGAAAAGGAACAAGGGAGGATCAATATGGTTGAAAATGATGCAAGCATAGCTGATGAAACCAGGATCATTTCAAACTCATTGGACAATATTGCAGATAATACACCATTATTCAAAGACCTCATAAACATTCAAGTGCCTCACTATCAAATTGAGGGTTTACCCACTTGCCTTATTCCTACCAGAGGAGGTGTCAATTCTATGTATGCTTATAACACATCTCCACTTAATGTAGGGGTTAGTAGTGCAAATGTGAAGTATGGGTACTCAATTCCTCCATGGTAAGAAGGTGAAAATTGGACTCAATCATATGGCAGCAATCAACCATTTTTAGGTAGGCCAACCTACTTGGCTCAAGAAGGTAACTTGAGGAGTTTTGGCACTCAAGATTCTTAGGGCCATAAAGAATAGGGTTGTCATATGTTTTTGGTTGTAACCACATTATGATGTGGATTTTGGATGGATTATATATTTTTCTTGTCACACAAATATTTTGGCTTATAATCTAGGTTGTTCTATTTCATATTGTTTGCAGCATTGAAACCAAAATCAATTTTAGAAGGAACATCTATAGTCTATTATAATGTAGAAATTTTACCTAAGAATGTAAATGGGATTTTATGTTATGCCTCTACACACCAAATGATTTACAAAACATTTATAACCGAGTTGTAAATATGGTGACAAACGAGTGAATAACGAAATCTTGAACAAGTCACTTATTTTAATATGAAAATTCCATAAAACTGTGAACCAAATTTCTATGAGCATCATTTTACCTTTTTAAATCAATGCACCTCCAATTAAAAGACAATACAAATGGGCAATGCACTCTGGGCATTGAATTTCCCTTATAAACCAACATTCACTACATCAACAAATATGGAGATAATGCAATAAATAAGCTCCTCAAGATGGCAATTTACAAAAGGACAACTTAGATACATCTGATATCAACTCAATAAGACAACAGACTAAATCTGAAAAACAAGTAGAAATTTGTCCTTACCTATGGGAAAAATGGGGTAAATTAACTGTATAAATCCTGGAACAATAACACACAAAAAAACTAAAGGGAGGTAGAATAAACATATGGCTAAGCATGGGAACCAAGCCATGAAATTATTTTCAGTCCCACAACAGAGTTCTTGTTTCCAAAACCTAAACGCCCATTTCTACTTGCATACCATCCATGTGCAAATAAGACACCCAAATTAGTTAACTATACTAGGGACTTATAGACTCTATTTCACGTGAAAAATTGAAAAGTGAAACAAAAAAATTCCACTAAAATGAAAATAATTGAATTTGACCACACTAGGATTTATAGTTCAAATTTCATGGGAAATGGTTGAAAGAAGTGGTAGAATTGGCTAAACCACCATTACTAAACCCAATAATTACCAATATTTAACGACACTAGAGTCTTATAGTTCAAATTCAATGGGATAAGCAGGAAACAAGTGGTAGAATTGGCTAAACCTCATTAATAAACCCTAAAATTACCTAAATTCAACCACACAAGGGTTTTATACTTCAAATTTCATGGGAAAAAAAAGTGAATTGGGTAAAATTTGATAGACCCAAGTAACTAAACCGAAAAATCTACACAGTGTCTCACTAAAAACCTCACAACACCTACGCAACATCTCCCTAAAAGCATCATAGTACCTACACAGCCTCTCTTTGGCTAATGTAAAGCCCAAAGTTTAAGAATATCAGAGGATTATATTTTGAAATTCATGCAGAAAATGGCAAAAACTCCATAATCGGAGAAGCATGTGTTATAAAACTCTGTAGAAAATGGAAATTGTGCTAAAACAATAAAGAATAATAGGTTTTATTTTTCTTGTACAATATCAAAAAACATGAAAAAAACAACGACTGAAACTCCCAAAGAATCAAGTGTTCAAAAAAACAATAGCGTAGCGAGAGAAAAAATAACAAAAATCCTAACAGCAAGTTCAGGTGTTGTAAAACATAGTGGCAGTGGCTGGTAGGAAAATCCTACTCGATAGACGCAAAAGCCATGTCCAAATGTCCTGCAGACCTCACGCATCAAGCCCACAAGTCGCGAAGTCAGATGTTCGACGAGTTGGGTGCGACGAGCCTAGTGAGCGCTCCCGGTTATGTGCGACGAGCCTAGTGAGCGCTCCCGGTTATGTGCGACGAACCGGGTGAGCGACGAGTCGGCGAGTAGGTGCGTTGGTTGCGAAGTTTCGTTGCAATGATGGGATGAGTTGGAGAAGGGCAATGAACTGGGACAGTCGGCTAAAGGCGCTCAGGACAGAAGTGCAAAAAGCCAACAAAGGTTTCGAAAAACCGAGAATGAGAAATTCGGCTAAGTATGGCGAACTTCGCAAGAGGACGCCTTATACCATGCAAGCTAGGCATGTCGACTCAGCAAGGTGACGATGTGGGTGGGCCAATAGGCGTAGTGGGCGAGCCGACGTATCATTGTGGGTGAATTGGACAAATGGGTAGGTCGGCCTGGGCAGGCCGGCCCACGAGTTAGCCATGGAGGTCGGTATACATAGGTGACCGTGTGGATAGGAGAAGTCATCAAAAAGTCTTCAAGTCTAAACAAGGTGAGAAAGGGCGATTGGTGAGCTACAGAGTTGGACACATAAGGAGAAGGTCAAAGTGCAAGTGGGTTCCTAGACCGAAGCACGGAGCCAGGTTTTCATAGCCGCAGAAAGTGTTGAATAATTGGGCCGCAAGTCGGGTGGGCAGACGAGCCGCAGGTAGGCATGCGGGTGGATGAACCGCAGGTGGGTGAGCAGGCAGACGGACGAGCCATAGGCAGGCGAGCAGACAAGTCATAGGCAGGTAGGCGGGCGAAAAAACCACAGGCAAGTGAACAAGTAGGTGGTCGGCACGGGTAGGCGAATGAGCTAATAGTTGGGCATCGCGAGAAGTCGGGCAAGGCAGCCCCTGGTTGGGTGGTGCACCTGCATACAAGTTGCGTGCGGATCGAGGGAACGACCTGGGTGGGCAGGTGCACTTGCGGTTGGTGTAGATAGAAGGCATTCAGGTGACGCGGTTGAACGATCGAGTGGGTAGACTGCGAGTATGTGCCAGGTGGGCGACACACCGTGGGTGAGGCTACACGGTGAGTTCGGTGGCGATGTTGAATGGAGGTGGGCGCACAGGCAGGTCGTGAGTTGGGCTGAATGACCAAATGGTGGAGGATGAACAGGGTGTGGGTGCCCCTGCCTGGTGTGTTGGGTGACCCGACCCGGTGAAGGGCGAGCACTCCGAACGACAGTTCGGGCGATCTGCACGACAAGTAGACCGAATTGTGAATTTAACTGATTATGTGAGCAGGAAGTTGGGGTTCCTCTCCAAGTGCTAATTTTGTATAATTGAAGTATTATCTTTATTATTGTGGGCAGACTCATCTTCAGGGAGTTTCCCCTCCCGTTATATTTCCGCTATGCATATGTGTAAAGTAATAATGATGATGAAAGATATGTAAATGAATGTTTTTGTTGTTCTTATGAATGTTATACTTAGAAAGTGAAAACTAAACTAAGTATGGAATGTTAGGCGTAGTCCACACTTGAAAGTAATGGTGAAAAGAAATCGGGTGGTGGTGCCACACCCCCCTTCGTGCAGTTGAAAGACTACCGTCAGGGTAGGGGTGTGAGAGGTGGTTTCAGAGGTTACTAATATTGAATGAAGAAGTGATACACTTGCACTTCGTGACAAGTGGTATCAAGGGTCTAAGGAATTGGTATTCGTGACAGGTGATTCAGGTTTGCAGGTGATATCAGTTCATGGTCTATACTAGACTACAAAGAAAGTAGATGGTCGAGATGGTAGAAGAACCTCAGGTGGTGATGGGTGAATCTGGTAGGGATGTTGGAGAAGCTTTCTTGGACAATTTATTGGATCGTATGGAGGGGTTGGATTCTAACTTGGCTTCTGACATGGCTTCGATGAAGGCTGAGAACATTGAGATTCGGGAAGGCTATGCGAAGGTGAAAGGGGAGCTTGAAGACGCCAAGGTCTAGTACAATTATACTGAATGGAAATTTATACAAACGAAAAAGGAAGTCAAAGAGATCAATGAAGTAAGAGATCAAGGTTTGGTAGAAATTTTGGAATTGCATAAATATCTTGATGATGCTCGGATTGCGATAGTGGTTTTGAAGAAGGTTGTTGGGCACAACTCAAATGGAGGGGTGGCTCATGTGAAATTCAAGGAACCGGATTCTTATGACGGGAAGAGGAGTGCAAAAAACTCTTGGTAACTTTCTATGGGATATGAAATAGTACTTGGAGCATTTGGGGATGTCTGATGAGGAAACCAAAGTCAAGGTAGTTTCTCAGTTCTTGACGAAGGATGATAGGATGTGGTGGTGAAGAAGGATGGATCAGATTGCCAATGGAAATGCTACAGAGATCACTTCATGGGATGAAATGAAGAAATCTTTGCAAACTCATTTTAGTCCACAAGAAGAAACATGGATTACAAGGATGAAGATAAAATATATAAAGAAAACAGGGAGTCTACAAGCTTATCAGTGAGAGTTCTCAAGTGAAGTTTTGGAACTACCAGACATGGCAGAAAGGGACAAGTGTTCAATTTTATCATAGGGTTGAAACCTTGGGCACATAATGAAGTGAAGAGGAAAAATATAAAAACACTTGAAGAAGCATTTTCTACTATGGATCGCTTGGTAGAACACTATGATGAAGGAACCGAAGAGAAGAAGAAAAAGACTAACAAGCCGAAAGAAAAATATATAAAGGAGGAATCTTCGAAATCGTATCATAAGACGAAGACAAAGAAACCATTGAAGTGTTGGATATGTGAGGAACCACATAAGGTGAATAATTTTCCTTCAAGACCAAAAGTCGTTGCCATAGCACAATCCAATGCAAAGAAGAAAGAAGAGAGTTTTGTGGGGTTCATGCAAATTCTAGGAGCTGTGGTGGCTACAGAAGCGGTCTCATGAAGAGACATGGAAAGAAACAAGTTAGAGTATGTCGAGATGAAAGTTGAGAGTGGTGTTGTACTCACTATGGTGGATAGTGGGGAAACTCACAACTTTATGAGCAAGGATACTACGAGAAGCATTGGACTAAAGTTTGTACTGGTGCAGGCACAAATGAAGGCAGTGAATTCTCCTCCAGATTCCATGGTCGGTGTGGCTGAGAAAGTGGATTTGACACTTGGTGAATGGATAGGGAACGTCGATTTCACTGTGGTGCAGATAGATGACTATGAGGTTGTAATAGGAATGGAGTTCATGAAGCAATTTGAAGTTATCATTGTTCCCCATATGAAGAAATTGTACATTTACGACAGACGAGAGGATGTACCTATCGGTGTTCCGACTGTGGGAGTTACGAGGACCGAGTGTAAACTGACAGCAATGAATATGGAGAACGAAAATCGAGATGAAGAGGTCTATAAGAAATTTTCTATTGTAGAGGCAAAGCTTATGGAGCAGTCACAGATTTTCATGACATTGTCTGATAGTATCTTGCATCTATCAAGGAGACTAGAGGTAGTGGAGGATGATGATGACAAGGAGGATATTAGACCAAATGTTTAGATGGAGGATCGCGAAGCACACCTGCAAATATTAGAAGTGGAGGATCCAGATAGGTGGATTGAGCTTATTAGTGAGGGAGAGCCTTCAAGCTCTACTCCCTCCTTATCTTCTTAGAGTACCATGGGGATGAGGCTCATTGTTAGTTGCTCATGGCAGTGAGTCTCCAACATTTTGAGTAGGCATCTAGGGGTGAGATGACATAGATTGACAGGTAGAATGCAGTGAAGAGTCATGATGATGTAGGAGCATGAGTGCTTATGCAGGCGATGCATGGTTGGATTAGCTACCCAACTAGTCACCGACATGAGGGGTACCAGCACATGATTCCTTGCAGAGTTTGGTATATCTATGGCGTGAGGCAGGTTGAGAAGTGGACACATCTGGATTACCCGTACACACAATTTGTGTGGTTTGATGGTCTTGGCGACGGATGGTCGCTAGGATGGAGAGTTGTCGAGGATGACAACCATTTAGAGTGGGGGAGTATGTCAAGTCCACGAATTGCGATGTGCGATGTGCGATGAGTTGGGTGAGTGCTCCTAGTTATATGCGATGAGTTGGGTGACCGACGAGTTGGCGAGCGGGCGCGTTGGTTGCGACATTTCGTTGCAACAATGGGACAAGTTAGAGAAGTGCGACGAAATGGGTCGGTTAAAGGCACTCGAGACATGAGCGCGACAAGCCAACGAAGGCGTCAAAAAATCGAGAATGAGAAATTCAGTTGAGTATGGTGAACTTCGCAAGAGGACGCCTTATACCATGCGAGCTGGGCATGTGAACTCGACGGGGCGACGATGTGGGCAGGCCGACGGGCTAAGTGGGAAAGCCAACATATCATCGTGGGCGAATTGGCTAAATGGGGAGGTCGGCCTGGGCAGGTTGACCCACGAGTTAGCCATGGCAGTTGGTATACATAGGTGACCATGTGGATGGGATAAGTCATCAAAAAGTCTTCAAGTCTAAACAAGGTGAGCAAGGGCGAATGGTGAGCTGCAGAGTTGGACGCATAAGGCGAAGGGCGAAGTGCAAGTGGGTTCCTAGACCGAAGCACGGAGTCGAGTTTAAAGAGTTGTCGAAAGCGTTGAACAGTTGGGCTGCAAGTCGGGTGGGTGGACGAGTCGCAGGCATGCTAGCAAGCGGACGAGTCGCAGGCGAGCAGGTGGGCAGACAAACCGCAGGCGAGTGAGCAGGCGGGCGGATGAGTCGCAGGTGAGTGGTTGGCACGGGTAGGCGAACGAGCTAACAGTTGGGCGCTACGACAAGTCGGGCAGGGCGACCCTCTGTTGGGTGGTGTGCCCCAAGATAAGTTTAGCGTGGGTCGAGGGAATGACCCGAGTGGGTAGGTGCGCCTGTAGTTGGTGTAAACGGAAGGCGTTCAAGCGACACAGACGGGCAACACAGTTGAACGATCAGGCAGGTAGACTACGAGAGTGTGTTGGGTGGGCGACACACCGTGGGCGAGGTTGCAAGGTGAGTTTGGTGGCGGTGTTGAACGGAGGTGGGCGCACGGGCAGACAGCGAGTTGGGTTGAATGACCGAGCAATGGAGGGCGACCTGAGTGTGGGTGCCCCTACCTAGTGTGTTAGGCGACCCGACCTAGTGAAGGGCAAGCACTCTGAATGATAGTTCAGGGGGGCTGCATGACAAGGAGACCGAATTGTGAATTTAACTGATTTTATGAGCAAGAAGTTGGGGTTCCTCTCCAAGTGTTGATTTTGTATAATTGAAATATTATCTTTATTATTGTGGGCAGACTCATCTTCACGGAGTTTCCCCTCCCGTTATATTTTCGTTGTTCATATGTGTAAACTAATAATGATGATGAAAGATATGTAAATGAATGCTTCTAATGTGCTTATGAATACTATACTTAGAAAGTGAAAAATAAACTAAGTATGGAATGTTAGGCGTAGCCCAAACTTGAAATTATTGGTGAAAAGAAATCGGGTGGTGGTGCCGCACCCCCCTTCATGCGGTTGAAAGACTACCGCCAAGGTAGGGGCCTTACATCTCCAGACCTGTAACCAAAACTTGTAAAACATGAAAAAATTAGCAACCGGAAAAAATATACAAACACAATTCAAAAAAAATCCATAAAAAACTGTAAATTTACCTTCAACCTCGAACTGGCTAGAATTTGGTACTGGCTCCTTCTCAAACAACAAACCGCGAGAATGAAACAACGACCAAGGTATTTGTAAATTCTCGGTGGTGCAGAACGAACAACAACAACAGCATATGTAAACCCCCGACTCTACAGAGCATTTAACAACAACAGCAGAATTTAACCTCCCTCAAAACAGGTGACACAACAAAACCCTAAACCCTCAACAGCACCAGCAAGCGGAATGAAACAACCACAACAGAAACCCTGTTCTATTTACGAACCACTACAAGCAAACTCGATGGGTTAGCAGGTCAAGAATGCAGGATAAGGTGTGGTAATGGAGTCGTCCCGCGCCATCGTCGGTGGAGTGCATCGCCCACATAGCGGACCCAAACAAAAAAACATAGAGTAAAACAGACATCACAGAAAATAAGCCAAAACAAACCCTAAACAACGATGAATTAGGGATTTTAAATACAACCACCCACCATAACATGTGGCAAACTTGTTCAGACAGATATCGTACACCGAGGGCAGTTGTTCACATGCCCAAAGTAAAAGTGGAGGGGAACACGCACAAGTAATAACATCTCCTCACATATAAAATACTTTTACAAATTCATATCTCCAATCAATCACAATGTCGAGGATAGATAATGATAAAGATGATAATTAAAAGAAATATGGAAAAAATTATTTTCAAATTCAATAATTTATTATATACCCACAACATAAATATCTATAAGCCATGCCTTCCGTGTGGAAGTGCGTCGTTAAAAAGAGGGGTTTAATAAGTCTAAAGGATGTAGGGGTTTAATAGGTCTAACTTATCCTTTATTATGTTAACATTTATAATGACGACTAAGGCTTTCCCTTTATGACTTTTGAGAATGGTGAGAAGGTGCATCACACAACATAATTGATAAAGTGATTGTAGTGTAGCATTTTAAATGAATAATATCTCATTCAAAATAAAAGTCGTGTCACTACACTGTCAAAATAAAAGTGATTTCATGAATGGATAGGCATTAATCTTTTTATAAGGAGACACCTTACAAATTGCGACAAAGTTATGTTTTTTATTTATTTAAAAAGGTGTAAGACCACAAAGTATAAGGTACCAAAAGTACATTAAGGAATATTTATAAATGTTTTCCACAATGATATCTTTTTACAGTGCAGGATGAGTGGATGTATAAGTATGAAAAGAGTGGATGTGTAAGTATGAAAAGATGTATGAGTATGTACATTTATTTTTTAAATAAAAATAAAAAAATAAAATTTATTGTGCTAAAAAAATTAATGTTCGCTATAATAAAAAAATAGAAATAAAATTATTTATGAGTAATATGTTTAAATTTATATTTTTCAAAAATATTTTAACAATATATTTAAATAAACTATTTGAAGATTAATGCTAATTAATTTATGTCGATATCTACTTCATATATATCTATATAGAAAACAAGTTAAAATAAAACATGCTAATGTTATATATAAAAAAATATTCAATGTAGGTTATCAATAAACTATTTTAATAAGAACTAATATTGACATATGTTTAAAAATATATTAATAATACAAAAGCCATTGTAATTTGCATGTTAAAATGTCTCGATGTAAAATATTTTAATGTAAATTACGTTTATATTATATATCATTTAAAAAAATTATGTATATATTATGAAAAAAATAATTTTTATGGTTAAAGTGTTTATTTGGTCATATATATATATATATAGCATTCAAAAATACAATTTAAACAATGAAAAATAACACATTGTATTTTGCACTCTAAAAAATTTGCACATAAAAAAATTTTATCCCTCTCAATTCATGTTAAATCATGTTAGATCCACTAAACAACTAAAATAGGATCCCCTAGATATGTGTGACTCTTTTGCACGAGTAAAAATGAGAACCATATTAGAGTTCACTCACATTATTATTTTTTACTTGGTCTAGTTTAGATATACTTGACTAAGTTCAGATATGTGTCTCTTTTTTTCACAAATAAAATTGAGAACCATCTTAAATGTCCACAGTTCACTCAAATTATTTTTTACTTTGAACAATCCCAATTTTAAAGAAAATAAAGTGAAGTTTGAAAATGAACTAAGAATATAAATTTATCTTAAATTCTAAATTTTAAAACAAATTTATTAGGTTTGGATTGTTTTAAGTGTAAAAAATTGAAAAAAAAAATATTTTTTCAAAACTAAAATATATTCAAATTTGAAATTATTTGAAAAAAGAGAACCTTTTTTTTTATTTCAAAGGAAATTTGTTATCTGTTTTTTAAATATAAATCTATATGTATTTATTTGGCTTTTTTTAATTATTAATAATAATGTTGAAACAAATTATAATTTAGGTTTATTTTTTTATTTTTTTAATTTTGATAATAGAAATGTATTATGAAGTCAGTGTAGTGTTTTGATGTTATCATAAATTAATGTTTATTTGTATTTACCAACCAGTATTAGTGTTTTAAAGTTATCATAAATTAATATTTAATTTATATGATTTATATGTTTGCAATAGTATTTAGACATTGAACTCAAATTGTGTAGATTGCATAATTTAAACATAAGATTCTAACAAATCTTTATCAATTTTAAACTAAATACACAACAAATCTCTATCAAATTTAAACTAAATACACCTAAAAATATAATTAAAAAAACAAAACATAGAAAAAATAAATAAATTTAAACTCTTTATTCATAA